>SNQJ01S0208340.1:5014-16184 GCA_010110895.2 Picea sitchensis | reverse complement strand
AGATACTTTGGCTAAGATTGAACGGTTTAGCCAAACTTATTCACTAATCCTATCAACATCAATTTAAAAAAGAACTTGGCCATGCTTGAAAGGTATGGACCAAGTTACTATTATTGCATGGGGCTTTATTGAAATTCTTTTATGCCCTCTTTTCTTTTTCTTTCTTTTTTCTTTTTCTTTTCTTTTTTTCTTTTCTCTTTTCTTTCTTTCTTTTCTCTTTTATTTTCAAATTATTTGCAGAATGAAGAATCATTTGTCAACAAAAACACTAGAGATAGATAATATTCCAGTCACCAGTTGATCCTATAAATTATAGGGTGATAACATGGAGGACTACTCACCTCCCTTCTCCCGACTCCCAATTTCCTGATATCCATGGGTGCCAAATCAATGGCTCACGCTCCTCACGATCTAATGTCTCAGGTCAACTCTCTTGTTGATCGGTATTTCACGTTTTGTGACTGTGGAGGTTGGATCACCTCTATTCTTTCGATGCCCGATTTCCCTATATCCACGGGTGCCAAATCAATGGTTCAATCTTCCCTGAGACCGACGACTTGTTGGGCCCCAACAACTCCCCCTAAATTTTAAAAAAATTTAAAGGGCCCCCATTAGAATCTTGATAATTAAGATGAGCTACAGAATCAACATTTTCAAATAGTTCCATACCTTGGCTTGCTTTGAGACAAACTTAAGACATTTACTATAGTATGAGACTTTCATTACAAGAGTATATGTCAAAATTTAGAAACAAGCATATAAATCTAAATTTAAACAAAAACGTTAATTTTTATCAACTCTTTACTTTCGTTTAAATTATGATTATGTGTTCTTTCTTTTGCTCATTAGCAAATTTGACTATTTTGAATAATGGGTTCAATACTTCATCAAACAATATCTTGGTTGGTTTCTCATTTTCATAAAATAATTTGGTGATATTAATTAATTAAATTCTTTTTTCATTTTGCTTCTCATTTCAAAACAAAAATAATAATAATAAAAAACAATTATCTATCATTTGTTTGATTTTGTAAAAAACCAAAATTAATATTTTTCTCTTCTCCATTAACTTGAAGCTTCTAGAATTTTAAGATCATATTTGAAAGGAAATTATAAACAATATTTGTTTAGAACTTATAGTTTTTTTAAATTCATTTTTGATTTTATTGTTCTAGATTTTGTTTTATTCACAATTTTTAGTTTATTAATTTAGGTTTCTTTTTGTTTCACAGGTTTCTATTATCAAATATTTGATACGGATCTGATCATGGCTTGATTTTATTATCCAAATATATTCAATATGATTCATCCAAAAATAATATTGGATTGATACAAATAATTTTATGAGAAACAACAGATAAAATTTGGAAAGACATCAAGATGAGACAGAGGATTTTGCAGGACTCATTGCAGCCAAACCATGAGGAATTTGAAGAAACGGTTGAAAACCCATTTCCCAAATGGACCCGTTTACCTTCTGCGTTGATATTTTCCCCAAAAGATGCACGATTTGAGAGATATTTGTATATATTTACGAGACAAATTTCAGGTGGCGGAAATTATTAGTGACGCCCAGACTGTTCACTCATTGTATAAATATATGAGAAAGTTCAGAGACAGGAGGAACCAAGAATTGGAGAGGAGGATTTTTATTCTTTCTCTTTTGTATATTATTTATTTTTTAAACTTTTCTTCTTTTCAAATGGAGTAACGGATGGTTGGAATCTTTGGGAGAATGGACAAGTATTTTCAAAGAAGAATATGGAATTCCAGGTTGCTTAATGGCTTTTGTCCTATGAGTAAAATGGTTTTATTTTCATTATAATATATTCATATTCTTTTAATAATTGATTATGCATTGATTTAAATTAGCTTTAGTCTTTTTTATCAATACATGGTTAATTTCTATCATTTATGTATTAATTAATTTTTTCCATCTTTAAGAGTCTATTATCCCAAAACAATTCTTCTAGGACTACAATATGTGCATGTGATTTTTGGAAAGAATATGGGAAATAAATTCATCTTTGGCTTTAGACCTGTGCGATGCTTATTCCATTTTGTTCTTTCATTACTGTTGTATTATGAGAATGTTATTATGGTTGATTTTAGCTTTAGCTTGTCATCATATGGTATTTTCACACTGTTAAATGTTATATGTTGTCCATAATTTGTTATTCCATTCTGTATGTGTGATCAATTTGTCATTTGATTATTATTGAATTTATTCCTAATGTTAAATGATGGATAAAATCAATACTCATAATTGAGTTTTCTATCATTCTTAGTTATTGATTATCATAAGATCACATGATTTCTAATCGGTCATCATTCTATTGCTATATTCTCACTCCAACATATCATACACTTCTTTGAATTTATTCTGGAAGTACTAGTATTGTTCTGTCACAGGTTTCCCTCACAAGCAGGACAAGAAGGAGCTCAGACAACACAAAAAGATAATACCAGTTTCGCTGATCAGCTATAGGTTAGTCTGTGTGTTATTTAATTAAATTAATTATTAATGAAATGATGATTGCATAAATTAGCTTTAACTGTTTATGTATCGTTGTTTCAATCGTATTCATTTAGTATTTATTTGTTTAATATATTTAAAAAAAACCAAAAATAAGTGTTGTTCATATTTGATTCAGAAACTTTATCAAACAATCATTTTCGCAAGATTTCATGCAAACCTTGTAAAGTGTATATAAACTGTTCATAATCATTTGTATATTCACATTCTTAGATAAATATTTGTAATTATTGTGTCGATTGTTAGAATATTTTCTTTAGTTAGTTTATTTCATTTTTATATCTTTAGGACCCTAGTTGGCTAATGGAGCCATTAAACCCATCAGAATAGGTTACACCAAATGGCTTGGGTTATTTAGACAACCCCAGACTGAATCTATTCTTTTAGTTGATGACAAGTCAAATTTGCCCGTCAACAAATGGCGCTAGAAGGAGGGCATGGTAAATTTAATGATTAAATGTTTTACCCATCAACCTGTCATAATTCCATATTTATAAACTTTTCTTCTGTGTCATCTTGAAATGCACTAGAAGGTATGCCAGACTGACAAGCTGGCCTTGCAAGAGTCTTTCTTTTGAATGTATTTAATTCCCCATGTCTCCCCAAATCACTGTGTTGGGACATGCTTTCCACTTCTCATTACCTAATATTCCCAACGAGATAGTCTCTCGCTTGTCCAAAACCACGTTTGATGGTGGGGGGGTTGTATTTGAAAAATACCATGTTAACAAGTTTTGGTGTAAATGCATCAAACATGATATTTCTGATTTAAAGGTTTTATGCAGATTGTTTGCTTTCACTTTCAAGGGTCGGATTAAACATTGGTTTGAGTCTTTTCCAACATATCACATTATTGATTTGTTTCAATTTGTAGATGAATTTTTAGATGATTTTGAAAAATATAATTACAATCAATTATGTGAAGAATTTCAGACTTTACTAATCAATGGAAATTCATCTTCAGAAGGCTTTTCAACAAGAATCCATCATGTTTTCTATAAATTTAATCTTGATTACATGTCATTTGTACTAAATCTCCTCTATGATGCTTGCATCCCTTTCATCCAGTCACATTCAATCGCGAATGATGAATCAGTTGCAAATCCTATCACTCAATTGCGAGAAGAATTTTGTTCGCAGGATGAGAGGAATCCATCCAAAAATTTTGAACAAGCAAGGGAGGTAGAATCCATTGCAAACGTTCTTACTGACAATCAAATTGGTTTTTCCACTAAATCATTGTATACTCAGTCCTCGACCATCATGGAAGAAGATTTGATATTGGGTCAAGATGAATGTCCATATTCTTCTAACTCTTGCTCTAATCAGTGATTAAATTCAGTTATTGAAGAACACTTAGGTGACGAAAACAATCTTAAGCATTCTAACATTCCAATGAAACTGATTAGAGATGTAGATATGAAATTGGAAGAATAAACCTTAAACCCTCATCTACAAATCATACCTTATCCACAAGAAAGATCAAATGTTTGTCGTGAAAGTTTTGAATTATCTATCATACATGAGACAAATTTAGATGATCATATTATGTTGAAGAATTTATCACTGATGCAGGAGCATCACCAACATCAAGCGAGAGTGGGGCACACACCAACACATTTTGGGCACATGATGAATTGTTTAAAAAAACTTTTGAAGATGGATGCGCCAAATGTAAATGTAATAGTTAAGGAGAGGCATACTTCTTGATTTGTAATCAGACCTTGAGCGTCTCGCTCTCGTCTGAAGGACTAAGAGGCATTTATGCAAGTTAATGTAAGTAGGTAGCTTTGAATGATTAGATTAGACAGTTTTAGGAGTGGAGGGAAAACGGATATAGACACCCTCATTTGTATCATTGTAACATTAGCAAGAGAAGCATGACCAAGAGAGCATAGAGAAGAGAGCAGAGAGATGTAGTTGAAAACACTCATGTACAGAGATTTGAATTAATAGAAAAGAGCTTTGATTCAAATTCATGGTGTCGTATCTATTATCTATGTATGCATTGTGGATGTTATGCTCATAGATGTTTACTTTCTGTTATACATTTTCTTTGATGTGTGAATGTATGATTTCATGTTAATGTATGAAATCTGAAGAGAGGGATAATAGAGAACGAGTTTCAATTGTTTCTCTACTTGAGCAAGAGTTTTCCTGCAAGGAGTGCAGTGAAATCGTTCACAAGGTGTGCGTTGACCGAGGACAGAGTTCGTCTCTGCAAGCTCAGGAGAGATAACACTGTTCTCATTTTCACAGAAGTGCAAGTTGAGCACAGGAGCCGTGCAAGGTGTGTGCAGGCGAGTAAAGTTTCAGAGTTAGTGAACCTGAGAAATTATTGAAGGACTACTGCTGCAGGGAGTGTGCATAATCGAAGGACTTCAAAATATTTGAAGTAATTCAAGGAATCGCTACATTATAACAGAGTGCGTGCAGAAGTCTTCTTGAATATTCGAGTCGTGGAGAAAGCTCATGAGGCTTAGTACCTTGAAGCGTTCAGAGAGAAGGCGCAACGATATCGTTTCGCAGGTGGATAAGTTTTGTGAAGGATCATTTTTGTTCATTTCACAGAAATCACCAAGGAGGAATTTGACGGTCGGAGTTTTCTGTGGAGAATTCACGAGGTCCCGGAAGCCATCCGATCTCATAGAGAAGCAAGGGAGTTACGACAACATTCGTCAAGTGAAAATATTAGGAGAATAGAGCCTTAGGATTTGGGCCAACAAAGCCGTCAGATCATTTACATATTTCGCATCTCGGGGTTTCGGGAGGTGAAGAGTCGAGACTTTTGTAGCAGGACTCGTGAAATCACGAAAGGCGAAGTCCCAAGATAGCGAAGAAATCTAATTCATTCACTGGAAGGAATATATGTGTCGCGATATCACCCGTATCAAGGACTTGGACATCGAAGGTCAGAAGGGGAAGTTCTTCAACTTCGTCGCTAGAAGATCGCGACCGTTCATCAGAGAGCGGACAGGTGGCATGATCGTCGACACAGAGGTCGGACTTCGTTGACCATTTCGAGGTTTTGGGAGTTGGAAGGTTGGGAGTTCAACATCAAGACTCATGAATTCGCGAGGTTCAAAATTTCAAAAAGGGCAGGAAGTTCTGGGTGGGACCCATGTAGACGATGTGCCAGAATTTCACCATTTCAGCATATCAGAGGTTAAAGGGTCGAGGCTTTCATCCTAAAAGTCCCTAAGTCACAAGAAGCAAAGTCACAAAGTAATATAAGCCATCCATCAGAAGAGGACAGGTGGTAGAGATCATAGGATCTTGTGAACTCGGAGGTTCACCGAGTGAGAGCCAAAAATTTGGGTGCTCCAAGTTGCAAGAAGAGAAGTCGCGAAGTGCCAAGGTTTCACATAAGAGACACATGGTAGGATCATAAGGTGGGCCCAGGAAATGGACCGGCAGACACATGCCACACATTTGGAGGAGTCAAAACTCTGTTGACCTGTCACGTCTTGGAAACTCAGGAGATAAGGGAACAAGAGTTCGAACCTTTGACTCGCGAAGTCGCGAGAAGCGAGAACGAGAGGAGAATAGTCAAATCTCGCTTCTCGAGGGTTCGGGAAGGAAGGTGCCAAAGGTTGGACTTTTGAAATCGCAAAAGTGTGAGAGGTGAAAGGTGTTAGTGCTTAGCCTAGCCAGTGGTTGTGCGGGGAAGGTGTTGACGGAGAAGGATCCATAATCATTTCGTGATCTCGGGTATCGTGGATTTGGAGGAGGAAGAGTCAGAGTCCCAACTTGTGAACTTGAGAGATTGCGAGTTGCCGAAAAGGACTTGTGGATCGATAATTTTGCAGATTCCAGTGGGAATCGACAGAGCCGATCCGGTTCAAGGGCATATAGAACGATCCTATAGCGTACTGTCGACTCGAGGGCCGATATGGTCTGCGTCAATCTGGTATCAGAGCACAAAAATGTTTCTTTTCTTTCTGTAGCGGGGAAAATAAGAATTCACCATGCCGCCGAGAAGAAGGGACATGCAAACACCCGATCCACTAGAGGAAAGGGAAATGCCAAGAAGAAGGGGTAGGAAGATGCTTGATCCAGCCATGGAAAGGGAGATGCGTGATCTACGCGCCAGACTTGAGGATATGGAGACAACACAGAGGTGCACAGCCAGTGCTGGGGATATTAGTGATTCCGAAAGTGAAAATGAAGCCGAACATGAAGGAGAAGAAGTTGCAGCCGAAGATGCAACAAATGAACGCCTGATTAGGGTTGTTGCAAGAATGGGTGCCAGGGAAAAAATGGACATTCCAATATATGAAGGAAGCCTGGATGCTGAAGATCTTCTAGGCTGAATTACAGCTCTGGACACATATTTTGACTATGAAGATGTCGAGGAAGACAATAAGGTCAAACATGCTGTCACAAGATTGAAAGGACATGCAACATTGTGGTGGGATGAACTACAAGCTGACAGACGCTGCAAGGGAAAGCATAAAATCAAGAATTGGGATAGGATGATCGCAAAGATGAAGGCAAAATTCATTCCTAGGGATTACCAAATTACTCTGTTTCGGAGGATGCAAAACTTGAGACAGAAGCTGATGACAGTGAAGGAGTACACTGAAGAATTCTATAGGCTGAACATCAGGGCAGGTCATCGCGAAAGTGATGATGAAAAGGTTTCCAGGTACATGAATGGCCTAAGATATGACATTCAGGATGAGATGAGCATGATGACCATCCGAATGGTGGAAGATGCTTATCAAATGGCTCTAAAGGCGGAAGAGAAGCTGAGCTGAAAGCAGGGTCAAAGAGGCCGAGGCAGAAGCCAAGCCAGGGGAAAATCAATTTTCCAAGATAGGAATCAGAAGCCAAAGGAAGACTGGAAGAAACCTCAGACTGAGAGAGGTGGAAGTTCACAGAGAGGGCAGCATACCGAACAAAAAGGTCAGTATGCTGATGCAAACATTTTTTCTCATACTAGAGGTAGAGGAAAAGGAAGAGGTGGAGTGATAAAATGCTTCGCATGTAGAAAGAATGGACACAAATCTTATGAATGTACAGATAAGAAAAAAGAAGCTGGTGAAACTCACATTGTCGAAGCACAAAGGCGAAATGTTGAGGCAGAGGATGCTGAAGGCGAAAGATCGCTGATGATGCTGAAAGTTCTCTTAACACCAGAGAAGGAGGTGGAAAATACATTTCAAAGAAACAGACTTTTTCGGACTGCTTGCAAGACCAAGGACATGGTATGCAAGGTAATTATGGATAGTGGTAGCACAAATAATCTCATTTCTATAGAGATGGTAGAAAAGTTGGAGCTGGAGACGATTGATCATCCAAGCCCATACGGAGTTTCGTGGTTGCAAAAAGGACATCAGGTAAATGTCTCTAAACATTGTTTAGTTGAATTTAAGATAGGAGGATATAATGATAAGATATTGTGTGATGTTATTCCCATGTATGTTTGTCATCTATTGCTGGGTAGACTGTGGCAATATGACAGGAATGTGATTCATGATGGGAGAATAAACACATACACCCTAGAGAAGAATGGGAGAACTCACATGCTGTTGCCGATTAAGGACAAAGAAGTGAAGCCATAAGTAAGAAACACTGTACTTCTCATGAGTGGGAAGGAACTTCTTACAGAGGTTAAGAAGAAGGAGGAACCACAATTCATTGTGGTCAGGAAGCCTAAAATTGTTTTAACTAGTACAAGGGTAGATGATTTACTCGAAGAGGTTCAAGAACTGCTGGAAGAGTTCACTGACATAGTAGTGGAAGAACTACCTCATTCATTGCCACCGATTAGAAGTGTGAGCCATCATATTGATCTCATACCTAGAGCTAGTTTACCAAACAAAGAAGCATACAGGTTGATGCCGTAGGAGAATGAAGAAGTCAAAAGACAAGTTCAAGATTTGTTGGACAAAGGTTTGGTCAGAGAAAGCTTGAGTCCATGTGCTGTTTCAACAGTACTCAGTCTGAAGAAAGACGGAGGCTGGAGGATGTGTACTGACTCAAGGGAGATCAACAAGATAACCATCAGGTACAAATTTCCATTGCCAAGAATGGATGATTTGATGGATTGCTTGAGTGGGGCAATTTTTTTTTTGAAGATTGACTTGAAGAGTGGATATCACCATATTCACATGAGAGAAGGTGATGAATGGAAGACAACCTTCAAAACTAATGAAGGGTTGTATGAATGGCTTGTTATGTCGTTTGGCTTAACGAACGTGCCAAGTACTTTAATGAGGTTGATGAATGAAGTCCTAAAGGATTTCATCGGAAAATTTGTCATTCTGTATCTTGATGACATACTGATTTTCAGTAAAACAAAGGTAGAGCATATGAAACATTTGGCTACAGTGATGAAGATGTTACAGCAGGAGAAGCTGCTGATAAACATGAAGAAATCATCATTCATGAAGATAGAGCTCATTTATTTGGGGTTTGTTATTTCTGCAGATAAGTTGAGGATGGATCCAGATAAGGTGGAGGTAATCAAGAATTGGCCATCACCGAAGAGTATATTTGAGGTGAGAAGTTTTCATGGATTGGCTAGTTTCTACAGAAAGTTCATCAGGAATTTCAGTGGAATTAGTGCACCGATGATGGACACAGTGAAGAAGAGACACAAGTCTTTTCACTGGACATAAGAGGTTGAGAAAAGCTTCAATTTGTTGAAGAAGAAAATCACGGAACAACCAATTCTGGTGTTGCTGGATTTCCAAAAGACATTTCAAGTGAAGTGCGATGCAAGTGGATTTGCAATAGGGGCAGTCTTGAGCCAAGAAGACATGCCGATAGCATACTTCAATGAGAATCTGAACGAAGCGAAGATGAAATACTCCACGTATGACAAGGAGTTTTATGCTATTGTTTAGGCATTAAAGAAATGGAGATATTACTTAATCCCGAAGGAGTTTGTCTTATACAGTGATAATCATGCATTGAAATTTGTGACCCAACAAGAGAAGTTGAATCAAAGACATGTAAAATGGGTTGAATACATGCAGAACTTTACTTTTGCAATTAAACATATTTTTGGTACTGCTAACAAAGTTGCTGATGCTTTGAGAAGGAAGTGTTTGATGTTGCAGGAGTTCAGAGTCAAAACACTAGGTTTTGATGATCTCAGGGACATGTACAGAGATGATCCAGATTTTAAAGAGGCGTATGAAGTAGCTAAGAATCCAATTCTCAGGGACAAAAGTCAATGGACAAAATACATGATCCAGGAAGGATTATTGTTTAAGGGTAATCAACTCTATATTCCAAAATGCTCCATGAGGGAGAATTTGTTGAAGGAAAAACATAATGGAGGATTGGCTAGACATTTCAGTCATGACAAGACGTTATCAAAGTTAAATGAGTCATATTTTTGGCCAGGAATGAGAGCAGACGTCAAAAGATTCATGGAAAGATGTAGAATTTGTCATCATTCAAAAGGAAGGAGGTAGAATGCAGGCTTATATCAACCGTTACCCATACCTGACAGGCCATGGGATGCGATAAGCATGGAATTCATATTGGGGTTGCCGAGAACACAAAGAGGGTTTGACTCAATCTTTGTAGTGGTAGATAGATTTTCTAAGATGGCACATTTTATACCATGTCAGAAAACCAGTGACGCAACTCATATTGCGAACCTGTTTTTCAAAGAAGTCATTCGACTTCACGGCTTACCAAGGAGCATAGTTTCGGATCAAGACACCAAGTTCGTGGGACACTTCTGGAGAACCTTATGGAAGAATATGGGAACACACTTGTCATTTAGTTCAACTTATCATCATCAGACAGATGGACAGATAGAAGTGGTGAACAAAATCTTGGGAGACTTGCTGAGGAGCTTGGTGACAGAACACCACAGTCAGTGGGACAATATTCTGCCGCAGGTGGAATTTGCTTATAATGATTCAATCAACAGAAGCAAAGGGTAGAGTCCATTCCAAATTTTTTATGGGATGCAACCAAGAGGAGTTTCAGAATTGAGGGATTCAGAACGGGATGAGACAAGAAGTGCTAGTGCAGAAGATTTTGCCGAAGCAATGAAGGAACTTCACAGCCAGGTGAAGGAGCGATTACAGAACTCGAGCCAAGAGTATAAGCGCAGAGCAGATCAACACAGGATACAACTTCAATTTGAGGTTGGTGATTTGATTCTGGCACATTTGAGAAAGGAAAGGTTCCCAAAGGAGACATATAATAAACTGAAGATGAAGAAGATCAGACCATGTAGGGTCTTGAAGAAATTTGGGGCAAATGCTTATGATATTGAATTACCCGATGGGATCATAATTTCTCCGATATTCAATGTCTCAGATTTGTACCCTTACAAAGATGGTGCAGAAGCAGGTGATAAACAACCAGAGGTCTAGTGGACTAAACATATGCTAGTTGTAGAGAATCCACAAATGTAAATCATACCGGACAAAAGAGTTAGCAAGAAGACCAGGAGAAAGGAATACTTTGAATACTTGGTCAAGTGGAAGGGACATCCAATTGAAGATGCCAGCTGGGAGAATGAAGTAGAGATCCAGAAGCATGGACAGACCATCCAAGAGCTCATGGACAGGAGCCCATGAAATTTTTCAAGCGAGGGAGTATGATGCAGGAGCATCGCCAATGTCAAGCGAGCGTGGGGCACACACCAACACATTTTGG
>SNQJ01S0208339.1:0-16237 GCA_010110895.2 Picea sitchensis | reverse complement strand
TCACATCCATCATAGTTAAAATAAATATTTCTGATCACATAAAATAAAAAGAAGATGATCTGCATGCATAAGTGAACTTTAACAGAGTGGACACATGGGAAACTCAAATAAATATAATGATAGATCAATCTCAAATACTTTGTACTCAAAACTCAGAGTTACAAAGAACAATCAAAACTTATCCCGAAATAGCTCTCTTGAAATTTCTAAAAAATATATAATCTGTTACATATTCTTTGAAATTTATAATGTGTTTGTCCTTAAGAATGGGATTGGGGCTCCCGTGGACCATAAAGAAAATATATACAAGAATTAAGATTGTAGAAGGAGGATGGTGGGTGGTAAAAGAACAACAAGACCTGGAAAGAAGAAAAGAGAAGTTATCAGAATTTGGTTAAACCTTTCTAGTCAAAGAAGCGGAGTAACTGGATGAAGGATCTGATAAAGAAATAAATAAGTGATCAACATAAATGTAGTATGATGGTTTCTCATATCTTCATTTACTTGTTGATGTCCTTTTATTGTCTTCATGGACGGTTATAGGAACCGTCTCAACTGTTTCTTTCCCTTCTAGAAATTCCCATACAAGTTTATTCTTGAAACATTTCCTTTAATTAATGTCTCATTAATTCCTCATCAATGAATTCACATCATTAATACAAGTATATTGAAATTGGTTCCCTCTCCTTTTTTTAATAAAAGTTATAATTAAACTTTTATTTTTTGAAATTTGATTAATTTCCCTTTAAAAGAGGATGATTTTGTTTTAATTTTCTGGAAAATATAATAAATGTTTTATCCATGGAAATCATTTTGTATGTGATCTTCATCGTCTTGTCTTTCCAACAATACAAAAAATTTCCAAATATGTCACCTGGATCTCAAGATATAAGATCGTGAAGTTCAGTTGTGACGCAGGCCCATTAAAAAATGAAGTTGACTGATATTTTAATTTCTAAGAAAAATGTATTAACTTTCATCACTTGAAACCTATACCACCATATTCTACTTCAAAATACATTTCCAACGGTATAAATGTTTCTACAAACGGAGGTCGATAGATCTAGATATAGCCTTTGCAAGATCTTGACTTAGCCACCGTCGATCAAGTTTGATTGGTAAATGTGGACCCTTGATTTAATTTCGACCTCTTTTGTTGAATTTCGACTTTTATTCATTATTCTTATCCCACATGTATGATAATAAAAGAGTCTTAGTGGTATATAATGTTAAGTGTAACATACACTTGACAAGAAATAAAGAAGAGAGAAGACTATGGAGCTTGGAGGATTCGACCCTTGGAAAATTATCGAATATAATAATAATTTTTCATTTCCAGTCAACCACCAATATTCCTAGTCAGCCATGATGAGTCACCCAACCAAAATTTGCCACATGTCGTCACTCGGTAGGCCAACTATTTTCCAATAAGAATCTATCATATGTTATCCAATAAAATCACGCCATGTGACACTTTTTTTGTATGTTGCCCCATGTATATATGTCATTGGTTAATAAAGTTCCATGTGTCACTTGGAAATGTTCCTCATAGAACTTAGGATAGGAAAAGTATTATTAAAATAATATGGAATTTTTGCGGGGTTATGTGAATGCGGAGGTAGGTGAGAATCTTAGAAATCATCACGAATGTGAGATAAGACATAGTAAGAAATAAGTGTGAAAATTTATAAGTGTTAACTAAAGTGTATAGGAGAGGAGAATCAGACGAACAGACTTGCACCTTATATATGAAATAAATATTATACCACCAACCTGTGAACCCGTGAACCTGCAGTAACTCATATATTTGGCTAAGTGTTGGAGGAGTTACATAGTAAAAAGTAGTAAAAAGAGTTGTGTGCATTATGAAGGTGGCGAAAGTCAAAGTGCATTGTGAGGGTAGCAGAGATAAAATATACTCTTAGGAAATATCACCAACCTGTGAACCCATGGTCAGCCATAGTAAATAATACTAAGTTCGGAAAGTATATAATGGGTCACATGAAACATGGAAAAAAATATGAAAAATGAAAAGAAATAAAAGGGAAATAAAGGAATTATGTGAAATTTGGGAAAGGAAAAAGGGAAAAGGAAAGAAATGGAAAAATGAGATAATGAAAGTGGAAAGGAAAATAAAAATAAATGGGAAAATAAAGGAAAAGGGAAATGAATGTGAACATGGAAAGGAATAAGGAAAAATGTCTAAGTGTGGAAAATGGTAATGAGAATATGAATGTAATGAGACAATGGGAAAAATGACTAAGTATAAAATGAGAGAATGAATAGAGGTGAAGGGAAAAGAGAGGAGAGAACATGTCACTTAGAAAAAATTTCATATTTCTTCTTGTAATACCTCCATTGGACTTCTGGACATAAGTATGCATATATTGGTCATGTAGACTCTCATTTTAATTCAATGAAATGCATGGAAAAGTTGATACTGAGGGATATGCAATGAACATATAATAGTTCAAAAGTCTTCATCTTCCAATATCATTTTTTTTATTATTCTAGGAGAGGGAACATATAGGTGACCATATTTTGGTCAACACCACCCTATCACACTCTCAAACAATCCATCTCTATCCCATTCTATCTTTTCCTCTTTCATCTAACCCCTTCTCTCTCACTCCCTATATCCCCCACTCTCCCCACCTTGCTTTGTTTTCATCTATCTAACCCACCTTCCCTCTTTTCCCCCCCTTCCTCTCACTCTCTCACTCTCTAACCCCCTCTGTGTCTCCCTCTCCCTCACTCTCTTTTTCTTCTACTCCCCACCTCTCACACTCTCTTTCTTTCTCTCTCTGTATCCCCCCCTCCCTACATCACAAGGAAAGAAATGACCTTGAACTAGACATGTCAATACCTAGACTTAAACCTAGACTTAGAAAGACCTAGACATGGAAAGACTTGGAGCATGACCTAGACCTATACTATGGCCATGATGTAGACAATCACATAGACCTATACCATGACCTAGACCACAACATAGAGCTAGAGATAGATTTAGATGATGACCTAGATATTGAAATAGACCATGACCTAGACCATGACATAGAGATAGATATAGAGTTAGACGTTGACCTAGATCTTGACATAGACCATGACATAGACCCCCCATACTCTCACTCTCTCACTCTCTACCCCCCCTATCACTGTCCCTCACTCTCTTTTTCTTCCTATGTCCCCCTCTCACACTGTCTTTCTTCCTTTATTTGAATTCATCCTCCCTACATTACAATGAATGAAATGGCCTTGACCTAGACATGTCAAGAACTAGACCTAAACATAGACATAACAAGACCTAGACATGGAAATACCTAGATCATGACCTAGACCTATACATTGTCCATGATGTAGATCATGACATAGACCTAGACCATGAACTAGACCATGACATAGATATAGAGATAGATTTAGATGATGACCTAGAGCTTAACATAGACCATGAACTATACCATGACATAGAGATATATATAGATTTAGACATTGACCTAGATCTTGATGTAGACCATGACATAGACCCCACTAGATCCATCTAACCCTAGGCATAGCTTATACTCAATCCTTAACCCTCTCTACATTCGATCTGTGAGTGCACTATGGATATACCTTGTGTACAACCCTTTCACCCACATCACCCACATCTTGGTGCTATAACCATTTCTCTATCCTTGAAAACACTTTCAATCCTAATCCCTTAGGCATTAGTTGTCCCCATACCCCTATAGATATTTATTCATAAATAGGTTTGGTGTATATTAAATTCCATATCCATTACATTAAGAGAGCACACACACTCCTATGACTTGATTGAGTTGTAGTTGTTGGTTGTTTATGCTCAGCAGGAGCGCACACATTCCTAGAACGCACACACACTTTAATGTGCATGCGTTCTAGGAACACACACACATTTTTGCCAGGAATTTTTTGGTGTCTAGCACACGCCACCTCATCTATCTCATGTCTGACAAAAATGCGTGACAAATTCAGAAAAAAACATCTCGTAGAGACATGTTTTACTTATTTTAGTGTTCTTGTTAGATTCATAGAGACTTTTGTGCTATTGCCAGACCATTGTAGGAAAATTTGGAAGAAAACTTTGTCAAGTGCAGTTGGAATTTTTGTTTGTTTCTACTTATGTCTTCTTGGAATTGGAAGACAAATTTGTCCAAGTGAAATTGGAATTGTTGTTTGTATCTTCTTGTGTCTTCTTGGAATTGGAAGACAAATTTTTCCAAGTGAAATTGGAAATTTTGTTTGTATCTTCTTGTGTCTACTTGGAATTGGAAGAAATTTTTTTCCAAGTGCAATTGGAATTCTTGTTTGTATCTTCTCGTGTCTTCTTGGAATTGGAAGAAACTTTTGTCCAAGTGCAATTGGAATTGTTGTTTGTATCTTCTTGTGTCAACTTGGAATTGGAAGACAAATATTTCCAAGTGAAATTGTAATTATTGTTTGTATGGAAAGACATGGCATGTAAAGGAATGGCATGGAAATACATGCAATGGTATGGAAATGCATGGCATGGAAACAAATGGAATGGTATGGAAATGCATGGAATTGAAAAGTCAAGGCATGGCATGGCATGACATGGAAAGGAATGGGATGGCAAGGCATGGTATGGAAATGCATGGTATGGAAAGACAATACATGGAAAGTGAAGGCAAGGAATGGCATGGAAAGGAATACCATACCATACCATACCAAGGCAAGGCAAGGTAGGACATACCATACCATACCATATCACGGAAAGGCACACCATACCATACCATAGCATAGCATACCAATGTCAATGCCACTGCATACCATAGCATACCAATGTCAATGCCACTGCATACCATATAATGGAAAGGAAATGCATACCATTACAAATTCATACCATTGGAAATGCATACCATACCATAACATTGCCAATGCATACCATATCATAGCATACCATTTCCAATGCATATCATACCATTTCAATCACATACCATACCATTTCCATTGCCAATGCATACCATAGCATAGCATAGCATTGCCAACGCATACCATACAATGACAAGGAAATCCATATCATTGCCAATGCATACCATACCATTGCCAATGCATACAATACAAATAAATGGAAAGGAAATGCATACCATTTCCATTTTCATTGCCAATGAATACCATACCATAACATAACATTGCCAATGCATACCATACCATACCATTTTCAATGCATACCATACAATGGCAAGGCAATGCATACCATTTCCATTGGAAATGCATACCATAAAATAACATAACATACCATACCATACCGTTTTCAATGCATACCATACAAGGCAATGGCAAGGAAATGCATACCATACCAATGCATACCATTGTCATTGTCATTGCCAATGCATACCATACCATACCATTTCCAATAGATACCATACAAGGAAATGGAAAGGAAATGCATACCTTACTAATGCATACCATATCATAGCATACCATTTCCAATGCATACCATACCATTTCCATTTCCATTTCCAATGCCAATGCATACCATACCCTTTCCATTTCCATTTACAATGCCAATGCATACCATACCATACCATACCATACAATTTCCAATGCATACCATACAATGGCAAGGAAATGCATACCACTTCCATTGTCAATGCATATCATTTCCATTTCCAATGCATATGATACCATACCATACCATTTACAATGCATACCATATAAAGCAATGTCAAGGCAATGCATATCATTTTCATTGCCATTGATAATGCATACCATTTCCATTGCATACCATACCATTTCCATTTCCATTTCCAATGCCAATGCATATCATAACATAGCATAGCATAGCATATCATACCATTTCCAATGCATACCATACCATTTCCAATGCATACCATACAATGGAAATACAATGCATACCATTTCCATTGCATACCATTGCCATTGCCAATGCATACAATTGGAAATGCATACCATACCATACCATACCATACAATTTTCAATGCATACCATACAAGGAAATGCATACCATTGTCATTTTTATTGAAATTGCATACCATACCATAGCATACCATTTCTAATGCATACCATACCATTTCCATTTCCATTTCCAATTCCAGTGCATACCATACCATTTCCAATGCATACCATACAATGGAAAGGCAATGCATACCATTGTCATTTCCAATGCATACCATTTTCATTGCCAATGCATACCATACCATTGCCAATGCATACCATACAAGGAAATGGAAAGGCATTGCATACCATACCAATGCATACCATTGCCATTTCCATTTCCAATGCATACCACACCATATCATATCATTTCCATTTCCATTGACAATTCCAATGTATACCATACCATAACATACCATACCATATCATTTCCAATGCATACCATACAATGGCAAGGAAATGTATACCATTTCCATTGCCAATGCATACCATACCATATCGTACGATTTTCAATGCATACCATACAAGGAAATGACAAGGCAATGCATACCATTGCCATTGTAATTTCCAATGCATACCATACAATAGCACACCATTTCCATTTACATTGCCAATGCCAATGCATACCATACAATGGCAAGGCAATGGACACCATTGCCATTGCCATTGTCATTGCCAATGCATACCATACCATAGAATACCATTTCCAATGCATACCATACCATTTCCATTTCCATTTCCAATTCCAATTCCAATGCATACCATACCATACCATTTCCAATGCCAATTCCAATGCATACCATACCATACCATTGCCAATGCATACCATACAATGGCAAAGCATTGAATACCATTTCCATTGCCAATGCATACCATTTCCAATTCATATGATACCATACCATACCATAACATTGACAATGCATACCATACAAGGCAATGGCAAGGAAATGCGTACCATTTCCATTGCCAATGCATACCATACCATAGCATACCATTTCCAATGCATACCATACCATACCATTGCTTGATGTCTTGAAAAAAAAAGGGTTGTTATGTGTCATGTTGCATTTCAACAAGTATTTGTTATCTAAACCCTAGTTTAGGCTTGCATTGAATCCCCCTTTCATTTAATGATTACTTGTGTTAAGGGTTGTTATATTTATCCTGTTGTAACTTAGTTAATTTATTTTATTGTCGTGGCGAGGCATGTCAATGTTATGGCATGAAAATGGAAAGTTATATTTATTGTTATATAGTTTAAAATGGGAAACTACATGACAAGTCATGGAAAGATACATGATAATGGCATGGCATGGCATGGCTTAGAAAGTCATGGAAATGGAATGGAATGGAAATGGAATGCCAATGACATGCCATGGAATGTCTTGGCAAGGAATAACATTGGCATGGAAATGGCATGATATGGAAATGAATGGAAATGGGATAGCATGGCATGGATCGGTAAAGAATGGAAAGTTTTGACAATGGCGTGGAAATGTAAATGGCATGGAATGGAATGACTTGGAAAGGAATGACAATGACATCACATCAACAAGTTTTTGGGAGTGGGTTTGGGAGGGTCCTTTGTCTCCTTGTGTGATCTAACCCAAAAATTTGGTAGGAATGTGAAATAAACTCTCATAGATGGTTAAGGGAAAATAATAATGGTTTCAAGTCTCCCTGGATGAATTTTGGTAGCATAGAATTACTTTCCATAGTGTTTCATGAAATGTAACCTCAAAACATTTATTTGTAGGTGGAAAATGATACCCATTCTAAGATCTAGTTTCCATGTGAACTCTCTCGTTATATTGATAAAAATCAATAAGTTTAGTGGAAATCATGTAAGAATGAATACATGTTACTAATAATTGATGGTTTTAACAAAATTTACATATATCTACTACACATTATAAACAAACATATGAATTAATGAGTCCTTGACTAGTCTTTTTGGAATTTATGAAGGGTTACTCATAAATCAAATGATTTTATATATGTCATGCATAGAAAAAGGGGAATAATGTGTGTTCCCTAGAAAATAACATTAAGCTGAAATTGTTAAGTGATTTACAATTATGTAGAAGATAAATGAGAAAATATATTTCTGTAATAAATTATGATAATATGCCATTTCTAAGGTCACAATATTTTCAAGTGACCACTATTTGAGTGTGGATTGTCATTGGACTTAGATGGAGATAATTCAAGAGGTAGTCCATATTGTTGGTTTTGAGTTAGAATATGGATATCCACAACATTCATGCAAATAATTTAGAAGGAATGATCTATCGATGATGTAGAGATACATGGTTGATTAACAAACAATGCCTACTTGAGAACCATTAATTGCTTATGGATTTATAACTTAGCAATATTTTACACCATAAAATATTCCTTAATGCATAATGAAAGTATTTATAATCAATTTAGAAACAGATCAAGGGATTAATACACATAAATCTCATACACTTTGGAATTCAAACACTTTTAAATTCATATATTCATCAATATCAAATGCAGAAACAATGCGATTAATAAAAAACGTGACATGAAATGTATATATATGTATATATATATACTCAACATCGTCTAAATTGTACAATTTTTACAAAATGGAAACTCGTTCTCAGTATACAAAGCAACAAGAAGTTCCCTAACATAAAAAAAATCTATAGTGTGGCCTAGCTAAAAAATGGCAGTAGTTGGTCAATCATTGACCATTTCCACCCTCGCCACCCTCAAGAGCATCCTGGAAATCTATCTTTATTATCTTTCTCGAGGATACACCTCGAGAAGTTGTAGGCCTAGGCGTGGTTCGACGCTCTAGAGACTGCACAAAGAATAAACAATGTTATAATTTTTTTCATAAGTGAATTAATAGACATACAAATTGATACTTTTAATTTAACCTAAGACAACACACTGCATATGAAACTATTAATAGTGAGGGTGTTACACTCCTCTACGACCCCAATCTCTCCACAATGCCACCCTCCATCAGTTACAAGGATCAGTTAAAGAAAATTAAATAAATATGCGTAAAACAAAATCATGAAACATAAAAAATTATCATCAATGCATTATCTCACCGTGAATATCTCAATCATCGATGGAGATTCACTAGGAGATGGAGCACTAGGTTGTACAACCTTCTTTGAGACAACCTCTACTATGGTAGTCTTTGTCGATGGGGATGAAAGTGGTGGTGGAGGTAGGTGGAAGAAAGGGGGGTTGTGATGGACCCTCACAAGTTGTACAAGTGATTCCAACACCCTATACCTAGAGAAAGACAAACCAGAAGAAATGCAAAGGTGCCTAGGGGGTGCAATACTACTATACCTAGCAAACATTTTTGGAAACAATAAGAGGGGGTGGTGAATCAATATTACCCTTTTTCAAAAATTAGCAATTACTTTGATATTTTATTATTTACCACAAAAGATCAATAGTGGAATTGTATTTAAAATCAATTATAAATATATAATTAACATAAATTACAAGATTTTATAAAGAATARTGAAGGACACCAATCCTTTTTAGAGCACCAACTCTAGGAGACACAAATCCCCTTCTTCAGGGCACCAACTCCCTTGTTTTTAGGGAACCAACCCTAGGAAGCACCAACTCCCTTGTTTTTAGGGAACCAACCCTAGGAAGCACCAACTCCCTTAACTTTAGGGCACCAACCCTAGGAAGAACCAACTTCCTTACTTTACAATTTAATTAGTAAAGGATATGACTCCTTTCGTGCTCCTCCCTTCCACCCTCACTGCATAAGTATCATTGGTTCTTCTTCTTGGACTCTGCTTCTGATTAGATCTTTTGATATGGACTACAGAGATACTTTCTTCTCACCATTCTTCCTCGTTTATATAATCTTCCAATTGGTGTGAGATATGAAGTATTGTGTCCCTTTGTTTGGACCATCACACCTCTTCATTTTAAAGTAACAATAATCTCTATTCTTATTCAAAAATTATTGTGAAGGAGTTTAATTTAGTGAGAGTGATTTTCATAAATCGATCATAGATATGGATTGATTTCTCTTAACTCAATCCCATGCCTCTTTATTTCATTCTCAATTTTTGTTGATAAGATATAATATTTTTTATTAGCATTTTAATCCATTGTAAGTGTTGGATTACTTAATATAAATCAAGACAAAGTCCAGATCCTATCTGGTTCAATGTCCCTTCTTGACCAGGATAAAATTCTTACTCTATGTAAAATTTCGCACAGAAAAATATTTGGGACCTTTATTTCATATGAACGTTGGTGGTGACCAGGTGTTATCCCAAATGAGTGCTTGATCACTTATCAAGATAAATGGTCATGTTTAATTTCATGATGAGATGGACGGTTCTTGTTTAGTCCAGGATTTCATCATTTCAGGACTCTGACCTTTGCAGTCATCCAACTATTCCAGACCAAATTTCACCGAAGTACATATTATTTATTTACTCATAGATCAGAAGGTTATGTCTTAATATGTGGTTGAGTGGATGGTCCATGCAACCTCAACAAGACATTTTGTTATTGGCCTTCTCATTGTGCACTTTTAGGATCTCAACTATGAATCTTCCTTCTCGACGGGTGGTTAGATCTTACTTCGGAGCTTCGACACTTCCAGACTCCAGGTTACAAGAACTCTAAGGTAGTTCAATCCCTTCGAAGTGTTTACTTATCGAATAAGTCATAAAGCTGTGGTTACCACTTCCTGTCAGCTATTTAATACACCTTACACTATCCTTCCATTGCACTTGATCTAACGGTCATGATTCATTGTTGGCACAGGGGAAGACCTAGGGTTCAACAATTCAACAATGCACCAAAAAAACCCTAACTATCGACACTTTCAACAACACCTGCGAAGAAAATGAAGTCTCACTCGAGGTAGAGGCAGGGGGGGTTGTAGGAATCAAGTGTCTACAACCTAGCCGGGACACAGATCTGTGATTACACACTTCAACAAAGAACTTAGCCAATAGTATGCCTTAGTTATGATTCTTATTCACATCGCAGATTAACCCTAATTATAGATCAGCACAGTAGTAATAAATATTAAACACATCTAAGCATTCAACACATAGCGTCAGAGAAGATCTATCATTTATTCATATATCAAGCACTAAGCATCAATGGATCTACCTATCATACATCCAGAACAATGCACTAATAAAATATAAACACAACCATCATGAACATAGAACAAAGCATAATAACATAAGATGTACGTGGTTCACCCCAGTGTAGGGCTACCTCCACTAAATCTTCTTCTTCTTTATTAGCTTCTTCTAATATTCTTACATGCACCAAGCCATATTCCAACTCTGCAAAGGACATGATATATGTGCACACCTCACCAAATCCTCCTTCCCCAAATTATATAAAGGCACCAAGCCTTACACCGTCTACGAACAAAGCACTTACAAAATGCTTGCACTTAGCTCTGTAAGCCTTAACACATTCATGCACAAAGCCAACTAGTCATGCACTAAGCGAATGACCTCTACAATCACATATATCGAAAAACTCTTACATCGCCTAGCTACTTATTTATACATTACGAAAAGGGCCTAAACATGGGTAAACCCATGGGCCGACATCCCATACCCATTACATAAGCCCTAAAACCCAAAAAGCTAGCAAAAGGGGAAAGATCCCGTGATCTTCGCTTTTCTTGGGCACTCCATCTTCGACCAGCATGTCCAAGTCCCAAAAATGGTCAAACATGACCAACATTTCTTCAATACTTGGTCGAGGGCCAAAATTCCCCCAACACTCACCTGTGACTCGTCTCGAGCCATTCTGATCTGGGTAACACTACTTCGAATGCCTCGAGCTTAGATTGAGCTACCTCGACTTGCTACTTCAATAGAGCCTCCTACTCGATGAACTCTTGAATGACTTTCTTAGTGACAGGCCCTTCCAGGCATTGTTCCACTATTGCGACCACCTATTCCAACTGTGATCATTGTCCTTTGATCTCTTCAAAAATTTTGTAGGCTTCATCTTGCACTGACTGGAGTCGCTATGTCACCTCCATCACTATTCTCTAGATGGAAGTCACATGTTGTTGAACTGCGCATTGCTCCTACGACCTTTTCATCTTATCAACGACTATAAGCTGCTTCAACTATGCTTGCATAGTCGATGACTATTTCTTTGCCTCCTGGAGTTGTGCATCTAATCTCCTCAGCTTCGGGTCTTATGCAAGTCTCTCATAGGTCTGCGCACTTTGGTAACTGAGTTTCTTACATTATGAGGCCAACGCCTTGATTCTTTATATTGTGCTCCTGACAATTTATTCCCTTTGATATTGTACTTCTTGTAGAGTGCTAGGCAATGCTTGAAGTTCTAGCTCTACTACTCTTTCTTGAAGCTACTGAATGGATTTAGATAGCTTCCCTACTTGGCTCTCGATTTTCTCTTCTTCCATATATGATAAAACTGGCATAGAGAAAAGTGATCTAGTTGCTTCCTCTCTGACCACAGTCTGCTCTACGAGCAACTGGTCTTTCTCTTTTTGGATTTTCTCTTTGTCCTCTTCGAACTTCACCCAGAGGTCATCTTTCTCTTGCTACACAACCCAAAGTTTCCCTAAGGCTTCCTCCTTTTCTTGCCTCAAGACCTCTATGGCCTGCTCCTTTTCCTCCTAGAATCGACGAAGGTGAGCCTCTGTCGCATATTCTATCCTTCACAATTGGGTGGGTTCATCCCCCAATTCTACACCTTCTGATGACGACGATGCAGTAGACACTACGCGACTTGAATAAACATCTTGTTGTACCCCCTTTAGCTTCGCCTTGATTATGTCATACATCGTCTCCTTCTTTGCTTCATGTCATTGCAAGATACCCTCTGAAGCATCTTCTATAGCTACGATGATGATGTCAACATCATCCACTATGATCATATTCTGTGACTGAGGCTTGGTATCTCGGGACTTCTTCCATGCTGAAGGTTTCTTCGGGGAAACCTTCCTTTTCTTTGACGTTTTGACCTTTGTAAGGGGATCCTTTGGTAGTGTTACTTCGCCCTTGTATTTCTTGTCTTTATCCCCTTCCTCCTCTTGGTTCACTTTGTCACCTCCTCCTCCTCCAGGTGAGTCAGGCGCAATTTCCTTGGACGTGTTGTCGATGTCCTGCACTTCCTCCTTATTCTTCTTTTTCTTAGTGTTGATTGGTCCTTCATACTCAGTCTGGGTGACTGCGGGACTTCCGATGAGGTCAGGTTCAGAGAGTTCTGCATCTCCAACTAGTACAAGGAATTCAGCCAACCACTCCTTAGTTATCTCCTCCATGTCTTCATCAGTCAATTTATAGTATGACTACAACTCCTCCTTTCTTTAGTCACTACGCGCAGTGATGTATATGAAGTGGCGGTATGCGTAGGAATTCTCTAGTGGCCTGTATGTATGCAAGGTGTTCAGGGTCATTCGAGGGAATGACTCAATGGCGCGTGTCAGGTGAAGGTAGTAAGCGTGGAACACCACATTTGATTTCTATTGCTTAGCCATATTGCTTGTATACCACAAGGTGGTGAACCTTGTGGCCAGTGGTTTTGATGGTTCAACTTCTGGGAATGTCACTCCCTCCAGCATCTCCCAAGCGACAAATTCTATAAGAATCAACAACCAACTGAAGTGGAATTCATAGCCTTGGTCCTGTGCTTTGTGAAAGTCCTTCTCTAACTCGTTGACAAGGTAGCTCACCTAGTTCATTTGCATGCCTTTGACGCACTTCCCTGGAAGGTTGACAACAAATCCTATAACTTGCGTTGGTTGGTTCTTCCTGACGAGATTTCCAGTGATCAACTGACAAGCTAGGTTCACTGTTCCATCCTATATTGAGGATACCTTGTAGCCTCACTTCCCCTTCTCCACATTGCCATAGGTCTCCTTGATTCACTGCGCTAGGGAGAGATCTGTAGCCTTCCCTAGGTAGAATTGCTGAGGATTTGGTCCTTGGACACTCAATCCGATGATCAGGTGGATTAGCTCTGGATCCATAGTCACGCGCCTATATAACCAAATATAGCCTCCATTGTATCACGACAGGAGGATTTTAACGCATGAATTAACCTCTTGATGTTTGTCGAAGTGGGGTATCTTCATCACATTTAAGATCGTCGAGCGTGCAATCTCTTTAATCCATGGTTGGGGAACTATCTTAGTCTTCTTCCCAGTAGTCTTGGTTAGGTATATATGCGATGCGAGCATCGCATAATTCTTTCGATCTCCTAGGTTGAAATTGTTGATCTTGAGATCATGGATCAGTCCCAACTATGGTCTGACTGTGCGTATCACCTTCGGGAGGTACGCAATGATGAGTGTGTACAAAAAATCATGCGGGACATTGTCATGACTAACCATGCCATCTAGAGGCAGGATGTAGTTGGGAAAGACCGACGGGATCTGCTTTTCATTCGTTAGATCGTCGCAGTGCTTGTTTCTTTTCTCTGTCGCGGTATGGCTAGACCGTCGTGCAGTCGAGGGGGATGCTTCCACTCTTCCCATCGATGATGTTTGTATTCCTACAGACATGAATCTCTCATCCATGAGGTCGATCAAGATCTCTTGTACTGATTTCTCTACTGTGCTAAGGTCGCCTAACATTCACACTTGTAATCACGGGGATCGGGTAAGTGAACAGACACTCAAGGTAATCGAATGGGTGGCGAGGTATTAGAAAACACAACGTGGGATGTAATTACTTCTCTGCTAGCTTGAATATCTCAGTTTGAAAAAGTGGTCCCGATGCGGAATTCGATAGATTAAATAAACAATGTCGTAACAGATTCCTTCAATGGGTCGATATGCCTCAATCAATACGATTCCATCCATTATGGCACGGTCTTCAATGGTCCAATGGCGATATTCCCAGCAATAACTGCATTTCTAGCTATTCTAGAGCGTCATTCTAACGGTCGGGGTGCCTCCAATGGTCATATAGTTTCGTCGTGACAAAGTGCCATTTTGCGTTGTTCTGCTATTCCGACGATGTTCAGGTTCTGCAAGCCTGCCTTCTGTGAAGTCATCCCTGGAACTTCTTACAGTTTTTCTAACTTTTCCTTCTTCTTACTAAGCTTTCTTGAATTCTTTCTTGTGATCTGAGTCTCTGGGTTATGTTTTCCATTCTTATTCTTATTTTCTCTTAGCATAGAAACTTCGCACCGCTAAGGGTATTCCAAAGGGTTCGAATGTAATACCTCTTCACTTGCTACTTCTAGGGTAGGTGCTCTTTTCTCCTGCATGAATAGGGTTTTCAAGCCTTCCTGCATTCTTGCAATACCTAAGTCTCTAGCCCTCAATTGCTTCAATTTGTCCTCTTGTTCTTCTATTAAGCGCACTATTCTCCTAGCCATGAAGTCCCTTAATTCTTTCTTTTTCTATTATGTAGCTTCTTCCTCTACTTTCCTCCAGATCTAATCTTTCTCAATCTAAGTCTCTCCTAACAAAAGTGAAAATGGGGCATTGTTCTCCACAAAATTAATGACTTCAAATTCTTCTTTGGTTGATTTTCCATGAGCTATCGTAGGTACGTTAGTAACTCTTCCACATAGGGTTATCATATTTCGTTTAAACAATCCTATCCCTCCTAATGAAGGAATCATAACAGGTGTTTCCAAAATTTCCCAAGTACTTTATGGCATGTTATTCACCTGTGTTTTCTCATCTAGAACATAGTCTATGTCAAAGTCTCCTATTCTTATTTCTATGCACTCCTTTTCTTTTAAGATCTCTAGTAAACTAATGTCTTTGTGATCCTTCAGTGTTTCTCTCATTTGTAATAATATAGTCTCTGATTCTTTCTAATTCTCTAACATATCCTTAGTTTCTTGACCTTCCTCATGGTTTTCTTGTCTCAGGTTCATCTTTTCAACTTTAGCAATCATTCTAGGGCAATCCAAAACCTCATGATCAATATCTTTACAACAAAGACAAATAAGACCTATACCAGGGCATTCCTTAGCAATATGTCCTAGTCTTATGCAACTATAACACAATGCCAATCCTCTCTTTCTCTTATACGATCCCCAACCTTTCCTCTACTGTGCACTGGGATCACAGTGATGGAACTGCAATCTGCAAAAATTCTTTTTAGGGTCCTGCATCCACTTATTAGTCCAAAAATTCTTTCTATGCATAGGAATAACATATATTTCACTATTTCTATCAAATTTATTTAGATCAAATCTTCTTTCTTCTAGTTGTGCCCTAGTTTTTAGACTGGGACAAAATCTATCAAAAATACCTAGATTTGTACTTTCAAAGAAAAAATTTCCACTTATCTTA
>SNQJ01S0208336.1:8908-25044 GCA_010110895.2 Picea sitchensis | reverse complement strand
ACATGGTATCAGAGCCAAAGGTGGCTTAGACTTGTTGATTTTGGAACACTTTTGTGGGCAGTTTTGTGAGTTTTTATATCAGATTTGTTGGCTGTTTTGGATAGGAAGTTTTCAGTCCAAAACAGTGGGTAAACTTTAGATCTAAAGGTACCTCACATTCAGTGCCAGTTGGACATCTCAGGGCAGATTTTGGACAGCTAGTTGACAGTGTTTGTGGACAGTTGTGGGCGGATTTGTTGGGCTGATTTTTGACACTTGTGGACAACCTCTTTTCACACCTGCGTGGACAGGAGTGAGGTTGTAGTGTACAACCTCTTTTCACACCTACTGACTAGGAGTGAGGTCTGGGTTTCGCTTGCCTCTTTTCACACCTGTGTTGACAGGAGTGAGGCAACGTTCCTTTGCATTTGGAGCATCAGAGTGAACGCAGTTTGACAGACATGTCAGTATCTCAGATGCATGTGGAGGACAGGCTAGCCGGGGCTAGCAATTGGTCGCCTTGGAAGGCGAGGATGGTCTTTGTCTTAGAGGACCTCGAGCTATGGGACATAGTCGAGGCGGTTATTCCAGTTATTCCTGTCACTGCTCCCGTCTTGGTGGTAGAGTTCAGGAAAAAGAACAATAAGGCAAAGAGGACCATTTGTGATGCAGTCAGAGATCATATCATACCCCATTTGACGGGGAAGACTTATGCATACGAGATGTGGGCATCTCTATGCAAGTTGTTTGAGAGTTCTAATGAGAACCAGAAGTTGGTTCTTCATGATCGACTGAGGAGCATTCACATGCTCGAGGATGAGTCGATCACTTCATTCCTTGGTAGATACATCCAGATCAGAGACGAGCTTGGAGCCGTCGAAGAGGTGGTGAACCCTAACTCTTTGGTGAGGACAACTATGAATAGCTTCACCAAATCTTGAGGTCCATTCGTACGCGACATTGTTGCCAGGGAGGTTATGCCTACATGGGAGAGGATGTGGGATGACTTCGTCCAGGAGGAGATTAGGCTTGCAGCCAAAGCTTCTGGACAACAACAGTCAGTTTCGGGTGTTGAGGATCTTGCTCTTTGGACAAAGGGAAAGAAGAAGACCGACCGTGGAGGTCGGCAAGGTCCCAAGTTTCGGGCCCCATCACAGGGGGAGGGGAGAGCAGCAACGACAGTGGGAAGAAGAGAGACATGAGTGCAATGAGGGGAGAGCAACAACGACAGTGGGAAGAAGAGAGACATGAGTGCAATGAGATGCTTTGCTTGTGGAGAGATGAGTCACTATGCAGGACAGTGTCCCAAGAAGAAGAAGAAGCAGCTGGATGTGTCAACAACGACAGTAGAGGAGATAGAGTTCAGTGATCAGTTTGCGAGAGAGTGTGCATTCATGACTACCTTGTCTGCTATTACACCATCCAACATTAGATGGGGAGACAGAGTTGAGGAGGATCGACTGACTCACAACAGTGATTCAGAGGGAGAGGAGACTCAGTGTCCCTGGACATCTTCAGAGTGGGTCACTGGTCCACCCAATATAGCTACAGTTTCAGAGAAGTTGAGTAGACAAAGAGTTGATGCTACAACTTCAGAGCATCAGAGGTTGATGAGGAGGAGCAACAGAGCACCATGTAGGCTTGAGCCTCACTTAGCTTCTGAGACGGGCAGATCAGGTTCTGGATCCACTTTAGGTGGAAGTTACTTGGCGAGAGGCCAAGTTGATGACTCTTGGTGAGATACCAAGAGGAGGAGACTCTTGGTGAGATGCCAAGAGAGTGACTCTTGGTGAGATGCCAAGAGTAGGTGGAAATCCTTGGTGGGAGACCAAGGTGGAGATCTTCGGTGTGATGCCGAGATCTAGGCGATCTTGGATAGATGGAGAGTTTGTTCCATTTATAGATCATGTAGATTGAGCAGATCTATGACAGAGTCCACTTTCAGTGATCAGGGTACAACGATACTCACCGAGCATATGTTAGGAGGCAACCATGTCCACTATAGGGATGATATTGGTGGTGACGAGCACTTTCCTCGGTAAGAGGGAGTGTTGGGATTTGGGTACCTTGGCAAGTGGTCCCCATGTGCTTATGAGTCTCTAAGCACAAAGGGGGAGACTATTACCCTTGTACTATGTACTTTGTGTCTAATTTCACTTTGACTTAGGAGATTTAAGTCAAAAGTGAAATTTGGTCATTTTAGCCTAAAGTGACAATTAATTCACAAAGTGGGTGAATTAGTAGACATAAAGTGAAAATGATGGAAACTATGGAAACTTAAGTGAAAGTGGGTTTTGAGTTGAGATATATGTGAGATGATCTCAACCATTGATTAGAGATGAGATGTGAGATCTCATCCATCCATTCTTTTAGGTTTCTTTATGCTTCCTAAAGGAGGGCACAAGGGGCAAAGGAGGCTTTATTCCTTGTTATGTTCACTTGAGGAGAAGGAGAAAGGGAAAGAGGATGAGAACAATTGCATTGGGAGAGGAGAGCTTGGGCGCATGCTTCCATGGAGAGAGGCATCTAGCTTAGGCCTCGGTTATTTGATGGTGATCACATCTGCTAGGAGGAGGGTGCACCATAGGAGTGGATACACAGCTACCTGGTAGCAGTTTCGCTTGGAGGAAGCCAATTCTGACTGGTTTAGTGGAGAGGCAGTACAGGAGAGCACATTCCTGTGGAGGGATTTCTTCATTGGGTCAAAGAGGAAGGAGAGCGCTTCATTTCAGTGGAGAGAGCAACAAAGGGAGAGGGCGCACCTGAGTTTGGGCACATATCTCACTGGATCTTGTGGCAAGGCTCATGAGGAGCTTGCTATGTATACATGTTCCTTTGTATTGTATTACTTGTTGTATCTCATGCTTTGATCATCATTATATAGACATATATCCCAAACTGGTTTTCCCCGGGGGGGTTTTATCCAAGGTCATGTTGACTAAAAATACCCATGTCAAATTTATGCATGCTTAGAAGTGTAGATCAGCATATTAAAGTTCAAAGATCTAGAGGTAGTGTTATATGTTTTAATGTATTATGCATGTGCTAACATTGAGTAAAGAAAACACTTGCAAGGGCACCTTAAAAGAGCACTTAACCATTAAAATATTGAGCAGAAAGTTTAGTGACTCTTTGCTGTCCTAAAACAGCAAGAGAAGACAGCCACACAGTTGAAACTTAGAGCCATACTAAGGTCAAGGACAGACCTTAGGTGGCAGCCTCATAGGACCTCAGAAAATCTACAATTTCCAAGCTCTTAACACAAGTGCACTCTCACTTATGCTAACTCCATAATTGCACAATGAGACTTGTCACAATCTCTCCTCTTCTTATATAGGATTCTTATGAGTGAGTTTAGGAACCCCTTCTAAAACTCAACAATTAATTAAAATATTTTAGTCGTCTTTGTGGGTGTGACATCCCTACACAAGCCCACAAAGCCCATCAACTTGCCCATGAGGCCCTAGCCTCATTCCAAGGCCGATTTCACTGAAACGAAAGGCTAATTTGGTGCCAACAAAGATTCCCATATGCCTGACACCTTTGCTTCTTGTGGGAATACCCCCTGAAGCTACAAAAAGCTTCTACAAAAAGCTTCAACAGTCCGGTTTTAATAACACTGATGTCATGAAGGACGGGCTCCATATCTTTCTGGATGCCTTTAGGTGACGTTCTTGAGTTATATTTTGTCTTTTATGTTCCCAATTTAACCAAGAGTTTGCTTTTAGTTTCTTGCATGACAGTTTTATAGTTTGATGGTCAACAAGTCACCATTAGTTTTGATGCCCCATTTTGTTTTTTGTTGGGTTTAGCAGTTCTGGGGGTTTTTTATTTTGAATGACCCTCTGTAGCCTTATGGTGATGACCTTTCCTGTCACCCACTTTTTTTGGTAATATGCTTAATGTACATATTGTGATATTTAAAGGAGATATGAAACATATTTAAAAAAACTAGAATATTTTATTATATCTTAATACCTTTTCTTTTATATTATGTAATATGCTATCCTGAATATATGATGTTTTAAACTAAAATTACTTTTACATGTTTAACATCTTTTTCCTTTACTAAACATTTTTTTTGCAAAACTGAGAAATCTCGAGTTTCTATTTTTCTTTCTCATTAAATAAGCATTTCTTTTTAGCTACTTAAGTTTCACTGTTTGAATTAATATGTACACTTCATGCTAAATGTGAATATTGTCATTTCTATTTGTGTTCTGTTTTTATTCTGTATTTCATTCTCCATTCACAACTCATGTTTTGCATTGCAAGCCCATTGGCATTCAAAAGGTAAATAAATGCAGGTGATGTTTCCCATGTTTTGTATTTTTGTGTTTGTGATTGTAATGCCATTGTATACATTTTGTTTCATCGATTCTCTATCATTCCTCCTGTTCTAGTTATTTAAAGTAAAAATTCTCAGTCTTTCTTATACGAGGTCATACTGAAGTACATTTAGTGAGAGACATAGAAGCCAATAAACCATGATTTGATTGGTATTTAATTCAGTAGGCCGCCCCTGGAGCTGTGGTAGCAGATGGAGCATTATACAACATAAACTATTTTATAGTTGTATGCTTATTTTGCTGTTATTTATTGCAAAAATAAGGGAGATTGATTTATTGCAGAAACATATTAAACCAGTCCATTCGTTGTGCTGGAATGCAACCGGGGAATACGTTGCATCTGTAAGTGAGGATTCTGTGAAAATTTCAGCTGTGCAATCTGGGGGAAGATGCATTCAGGAGATTAGCTGCACTGGTAATCCGTTCCAGACTTGTGTCTTCCATCCACATCATCAGTCACTTTTAATTATCGGTTGCAATCAGGTAAGCTGATGGAGGTCATTTTTCATTTTAATTATTGTTTCTTTTGTTGTATTTTCTGCTAATGTTAGGTGGAATGCTGTTCTAATTCTCAAACCCTAAAATGCTAATTACAATCAATTTTCCTTCTGTGACTCTATCTGTTCCAGGTTTTAGACTGGGCTCTGATTTTATATTGTCATCACATTTTGCAGACATTTGAGTTGTGGAATATGGCAGAAAACAAGACCATGTCACTGAAATCTCATGAAGCTCTCATTACAGCCTTAGCTCAGTCACCTGCAACTGGGATGGTTGCTTCTGCGAGTCACGACAAGTGCGTAAAATTATGGAAGTAATAGCTTGTATTGGATGGCAAACATGTATAGATGCCAGTATCGTTATATTATGGTAAATTGGAATCTTTTCGGGAAATATCGGCACCAACAATTAGTTAGCCATCGGTTATAAGGTGGAAGTTGTACCAAGGTGATAATAGCAGAACATATTTTGTTTGATACTCAAATTGAATCAGAGTTCATCTTCTTTGCTATCATTAGACATTTCTATACGGTAGCATTGTTGAATTGTGAAAAAACAGATCGGAAGCCTTGACATTCCAGAGTATCACTGTATGTTTCTCTGTGAATATTATATTCTGGTGCTAGGAAAGGTTGGGTGAAGCTGATATCTCCCGAGCAATAGAAACTGAATGAGATTTTGTTCAATTAAAGAAAAGCCTCTCGTATCTCTTTGTTTCTTCCTGTTGGTTACACCTTAATTAGACATGAGTGAGTATATAAATTAATATCATGCTTTTATAATATAGTTATAACTTATAATATAACCTATTTTAATTATTGTTAATAGATTACTAAACTTTTAAAGAAATCTACTGGATGCTTCCGAAATCTACTGGATGCTTCCCCACATTCTTGTACTAGCCAACTGCCCGGCAACATTGTCGATTATTGGTCTAGCTAACCCCTTGGTCCTATATATATATATATTAGGACAAAGTTAGAATTGCTTCCAACTGCCCGGCAACATTGTCGATTATTGGTCTAGCTAACCCCTTGGTCCTATATATATATATATATTAGGACAAAGTTAGAATTGCTTCAGTTTTCCCAGATCTACCTGCAAGGAACCTATCATTAGCAAATTCTATAAACCCACCCATTGAGAATGACGGTTGTGCAGTGAGACATACTGGGGCAGAGTGCAGCCCTTGCCAGACTATCCTGGTCACCTGTACCTAATGGTCAGAATTAACCGAGTTGTAATCAACCAACTAGAAACAGTTTTACCTTATACTCTAGGAAAAATAAAATGAAAAAATGGTTTCAGCCCTTGGAATATATATATATATATATACACACACACACAGGGGCGGAGTGCAGCCCTTGCCAGACTATCCTGTCACCTGTACCTAATGGTCAGAGTCAACCGAGTTGTAATCCACCAACTAGGTAGAAACAGTTTTACCAACTAGATAGAACCAGTTTACCTTGTACCTAATGGTCAGAATCAACCGAGTTGTAATCAACCAACTAGAAACAGTTTTACCTTATACTCTGGAAAAAAAGAAGAAGGGAAAAAATGGTTTCAGCCCTTGGAATATATATATACACACAGAGGGCAGAGTGCAGCCCTTGCCAGACTATCCTGTCACCTGTACCTAATGGTCAGAATCAACCGAGTTGTAATCAACCAACTAGAAACAGTTTTACCTTATACTCTAGGAAAAAAATCGGTCAGCCCTTGGAATATATATATAGAGAGAATATTAACAATAATAAATTATACAGTTCATACACAATTATATATTATATTATTAATTTATATATAGCTACAACAATATATTATTATAATAATCATATTACATTAAAGTTATATAATTGTTAAGGGTTAATAACAGATAAACATATGTTGGTAGTTATTAATAACTTAGTTAATCAATAGATGAGTGGTTATCTAGGATCACTGAAGTTAACCCTTTTACCTATAAGCTAATTTATTACTAAAAGTATAATAATAATATTATATTTAAGTTAACTAGTATATATATTCACTCGAACTTATCATCACAATGCAAGGAGTTCGTGGGTGAGCTTATTGTACCCCTTTCAGATGGAGTTCGTGGGTGAGCTTATTGTACCCCTTTCAGATGATCCTAAAGGCAACAATATGGGAGAGGAAGGTTTAGGTTGCAGGTAAGTGTAAACGTTATCAAGTCACTCTTTATTACCTATAGAAAAGTGAATTCAAGTATCCTAATTAACACTACCCTAAAGGAAATTCATTTTGGAATCGATGAGAATTTACGCTACCTAAAGACATGTTTTTTTGGAATGGATGAGAGGAATTGTTCAAAATTTTTGATTAATTAATATCTTTATTTTCTTAAATTTAGTTTTCATGATGTCTTTATTATTGGTTATGGAATAGAGCGGGTCTAATGGTTAAGAACATGTGTTTCTTTTTAAGAGGTCACAAGTTCAAATTCACAAGGTCTGTAGATTTTATCAGTCAAATTGCTGGGCAGAGGAGGTCTCTTGTCCCACAAACAAGGGGATCTCATACACCAATTTGGTGTCTGGCTTGACCGTGACCTTAAAATTAGATTATTATTATTAATATGAATTTATTTCTTGTGTTACTTATGTTGTGTTCATGACTTACATAATGTTGACATTGTGTTTTCTCAATCTATTTTCATGCATTATAATAAATATTGCAGATATGATATGTGATAGTTGAATAGATATGGCATATTAATGAAGGAATTATACCTCAACATCATGTCTTTATTATGTAGTATTTCCCACCTATCCATTGTCTTGGCAATGCACTTCGGGGAAACCTTCTCTGTTTTGGTGACTGATTATGTGGATGCTAGAGTATGATGACTTTTGTGAGACACCTACGTGGACCCTAGTCTGCCAAATTGAGCCAACACTTCATCCTTCATAGTTTATTAAAATCTGGTAGTCAAGCAAAGCCTCCATTTCCTAGATCCAAATATCGAGGACATTTGAATCAAGACGACTACTGGACTTCACATTTGGTTTTTGAGGACCTTGAACGTATGACTACTATTATCAGACTACTGGACTTCACATTTGGTTTTTGAGGACCTTGAACGTATGAAAATATTGAAGTGCTCCACATTGTTCGCTATATTGATGATTTGTTTTATAGGAGTTTTAGTTTAGTGCTCTAACAACTTCTTGGGGGGCATGCTGAGACAATGAAAAATAAGACTACAAATTCCATAGCAGGTTTTACGACCACAATTTCCACAACAGGTTTTATATATTTATTTATAAGATCACTTATATAGAGAGGTTTTACGACCACAATTTCCACAACAGGTTTTATATATTTATTTATAAGATCACTTATATAGAGGAGAATATAGTAATTCCTCAAAATAGTTTTAATGTCGTCATTAATTTTTTTTTTTAAATGATCTTGAAATATTTTGTGTTCAAAATTCATATTTTGCATCTATCTTCAAATTGTATATGTAAGTGAACAAGGCTTCCTTCTTGACAACATGCCTTACACAGTAGTTTAACTGATTGAGCTAACTCTTGGTGTTTTTCAATTTGAAGGACATGGGGTGAGCTTTAATCTATTTATGCATGCATAGGTTGGAGTCATCTATGGCAAGTTAGAGTTTTGATTGACTTAGAGCTTTGATCTATTTTTTGACAATCCAGACCAAATCCAGAATTGAGCAAAACCCCTAAAGACATTGTTCCACCATTAACAAGCCTTGGATCATGGTGGAACTCTGCTTATGCCTAAAGGTGCTGCTAGATTCTTACCATATTTGTGACCAAAAAGAGGGTTTGCTTGCTACAAGATTATATTAGATAATCTCATGAGCGTTTGTTTGCTACAATGTTTATCTTACTCCTACATAGGTCATGAGATTATTTAATATAAACCTTGTGGGTGCAATCCTACATTCAAACACTACTTCAAAGTGACCCCAAGGCTCTAGGAAAGGTCCTTTAGGTAATTACCATAATTTTTTTTTAAGGAAAACATTGTGAGATGCTCCCTCTTCCTCACAATATCCAGATAGAGGGTGACACAATTTCCAACCATAATAGTGCCTTGTAATCTTGAGGGGCTTGACTAGATTTGAACTTGTGACTTATGGCATCCCCATCGACAATATGCTTTGGGCGGATGGTTCCACCGATTAAGCTAACCCTTGGGGATAAAAATGTTTAGAAATAAGTCAAGTTTGGTCAACTATGTTGGGAAATCATCCAATTCAAGCTTGCGTTCTATTATTATAAATTGTGGGGTTATACCCCTTATTTGCACCTTGCATGTGTTCTCAGATGGGATTTAACACATCCCTAATTTTCTATTGAAACAAACCTTAATGAGATTTCAACCCAGATTGGTAAGAAAAAAATCTTCTTTTTATAGTTGCAATGCATTTTCATATACATTAAAAATTGAAGGACATGGAAGTAATTGAAGGACACAGTTATATATAGAAGGTAAGTAATTCTTTTACTATATATAAATCAAAACCCTATATCAATGTAGTATACTTGATATAATACAATTAACTTGAAGGTAAGCTAATTATAATACTATGTTAGTTATACTTAATATAATATAGTTAACTTTAAGGTAATCTAATTATAATATAGTTATACTTAATATAATATAGTTAACCTTACGGTAACTTAATTATAATACAATGATATAGTATAGGTTGAGATAATGGTACTGGGTATAGATTTAGGTGAACATATACTTCTATAATACTACATTGTGAACTTGATAGGTGCAAGTTACACATTATAATGAGGTATAGTAGGATAACTTTTCCATGAAATACATATATTGGGAAATCTGTCGAGTATTTCCCTTCATTTTGAGGACGATACCCAGGGTAAACCAGATTCCATATAAGCTTGAGCCTTTGTCATCATAGGGCTCAAGGCCATTATAACAATATACTCATTAAGAGCTCAATATGCCACTAGCGGGAATTGAACCCAAGTGGGGAGGATAACAATCATTCCTCCTAACCACTCTTATTTATTATTTTTTTAGTTTATATATACCTAGGGTAAACCAGATTCTGTAGAAGCTTGAGGCTTTGTCAACATAGGGCTCAAGGCCATTATAACAATATACTCGTTAAGAGCTTAATATGTCACTAGCGGGAATTGAACCATGGTGGGGAGGATAACAATCATTCCTCCTAACCACTCTTATTTATTATTTTTCAAGTTTATATATACCCAGGGTAAACCCAATTTCGTAGAAGCTTGAGGCTTTGTCAACGTAGGGCTCAAGGCCATTATAACAATATATTCATTAAGAGCTCAATATGTCACTAACGAGAATTGAACAAGAGTGGGGAGGATAACAATCATTCCTCCTAACCACTCTTATATATTAGAAGTTGCTAGATTCAATGCACACCAAGTGAGGCAGAGATAAAATTCATACTGATATATGGTTCGGTTACCCACAAAAAGAGTTGTAAAACAAAAATAATAAAGGTATGATTCTAGTTTTTCTTATTAAAATTGGCATGAACATTGACGTCATCCACTTAATTTTATGGTTTTTGAATTATTGATTAAATATTACGTTTGGACTTAATTTTTCCTCTCTCAAAGATAATAAATTTTAGGAAGTTTCCTTTAAATCTATTATTTGTGAAGTATCTACTAGCTATCGAGAGGTGGTACATTATTTACAAATTTCTAGCGTGTAATCATTTGACCCAATTTAACAACAATCACTATGAAATCACTTATTCAAAGTTACCTTATGGTAATGTTTCAACCACTTTTTAAATGAATCAAACCTTAGTGGAAGTATAACACTACCCTCCTTTAATTGTTGCTTCATTTTGTTTAAGGCCCCACACTCATGATTTACTCATGATTTGGTTTGGCAATAGGACCATGTGTCGGTTGGATTTGGCAGACCAAGGTCCATGTAGGTGTTGGAAAAAGGTTGTTTTAGTTTAGCACCGACATAATCAATCTTTGAAACAAGGTATCTCTAAAACAATGAAGGTCTCACCCGACATGCGTTACCAAGACGATGGATAGATACAAAATACTATAGAATAGACATAATGTTGTGCTATAGTTTCATCATTAACATTTGATATTTATTCAACTATCACTCTTCATATCTACAACATTCATTCTTTAACTAGGGAAGTAGATTGAAGAAACAAAACATACACATCATCCATATAACCATAAAACATGACAACAAATACAACATGCTCAAAAAAATACATCACCAAACAATTGCATCCATGGGTCGTGACATACAAATGTAACAACTATCCCACAAGAACAACTAACGACCATCAACAACAACCCATCCAACTCGCTATTGACCCAAGCAACCGCCACTTTTTCGTAACCCATACAATGGCATTTATACAATTTTGCTCATAGGAATTTGGACATAGTCAAACCCTATTCTAACTAAACTAAAACTTCATACATATAGAGAACTATGTAGAGGCATTACCTAACTGCTTTAGTCTTAAAATTGGGGATTTTGTCTTGGAAGCCTATGTCCTTGTTTTATCCAACAATTTATTTCTCTTTCTTTCGTTGAGTTCTTCCATGCATTCAATTTGCATAGCACCACATGAATTTTTCTTATGCTATGTTGTCACCATCCTACCATTTTATCATCCAAAGCAAAAGAAAATGGGCCAACAAGCCCCAACCACACACATTGACTTTCCCTTTAGTCAACTCTACCCTGCTTCTCCATTGGGATTTATATTATAATATATTTTCCCAAATGAAGGGGCCAAATATGGACCAATTTCTAAAGCTTGAGCCATGAACCATTGAAATACTGTGAGTTCTAGCGACCACTTACTTAGGGAAATAATAGCCCACACAATAAAATATTATGCTTGGTCAGGATTGGGGGCAAAGGGTTTCATCTCCTAGATCGCTTGCCACTTTGCCTATGCTAAGGAATTTGATCGCTGCATCTCCAAGTAGTGAGATTGCACCATAGGCCGAGGCTTACACAATGCAATCTTGTTAGCTAAAGAAACATTGTGGAGGGCATCCAATTGATCATCTGCTTGCTCGATCTCCACAAGTTTAGTAGCTTGATGGATAGGATTAGTGATTGTACAAGCCTTTGTTGTCGTTGCCAGTCAAATTATATGTATAATTCCTCGACATTAAATTGTTAATGCGATGTTCTTAAACTTCAATATGCTAACACTGTATGTGCAGGACCAAAGACTACCCTAACCTATCATAACAAAGAAATGCCAACAACTACTTCAAAACCCAAAACTGAAATCAAAGGGAACCACTGAACTTAAGGTCTCATATTAGATTAAATTAGTATTTGATCAAGCATGATGGCATGTTCATCATACCATGACATTAATGTTTCAATGATAAAACATCGTTATGATATTGGGTGAAATCATGAAGATGTGTGTCTATTTTGCTTGTTTTATGAGAAAAAAAACTATATTTTCGTAAGTTCTTCAACTTTCGGCATACAAAAGTATTTTTTTTATTTAGAATTTCACTTTATAGTAAAAACAAAACTTGTGAAGAATTTTGCTAGCTTTCCAACGATTTTTTCAATTATTTTTATTAAGATTTGATATGTTAATTTGAAAATTGTTTAACAGTTTGTTCCTTAAACAAGAAAGAAATGATAATGAGTTATTCCCCCCCCCCCAACAATGTATCTATTATTAAACTTATGTTTTTAACAAATGAAATATACTGCAACAATCTATAGAGTCTCTATTTTATTATGACTATAATTTTGAATCGAACGGATGAATATTATAATTTCTAGAATTTTTTGAAGTTGACCAAGTTGAAAAAGTTGCAGATTTTAAACACATGTTTTCCTCTACCTTGTATCTATCTTAATTTTTACTTAAAAGTAAAATCTAAAAATACCCTTTTGAAAAGAACAGTTTAAGGATTATGAATATAATTTTTTTCTAATTTTTTCACTGTGTATTTTTAGAGATACAGATATTTCATTTCACTGAATCATAATGTTTGTTGAAAATATTATGCAGTGATTTTTTAAAAAAATTAAATAAAATTAGATAAACATAATGAAAATGAAAACCAATTATAGGAATTGAAAGTAGATTCAATTTTGCAAATGTTGGTGTCATTTTCAAAACCAAATTCTGAGTATTTACAGGAGTCCACAACTTCCAAAGTTCAGGTAAGCTTGGGGGAATTCTCTGGTTTTTGGATACAATCCCAATTTCTCATTTTCGACCGAAATAATCTTTCGGCCGAAAAACTAAATTCTAATGGAAACCGTCAAAACTAAATGATTTCCAAGGTTTTCGGCCGAAAAAACCTTGTTTCGGCCGAAAGTTGGTTGAGCAAATTCCGTTGGTCGGAAAAAATGAAAAGACACGTCGTATGGTTTCATTTCGTGCCAAATCGTATAAATATGTTTCGACCGAACACATTTAACACAATTCATCGCTTGTTTGATGGTTTTCTCGAGCACCTAAACAAAGTTTCGAATCATCTTTTTTGTTTTTGTTGAATAAGGTAATTGATGTTTGTTCAAGTTTTTATTGGAATAACAATTTATATGTTGAAAGATAAATGGTGAACATTTTTTCAAGGTGAAGTCTTTGTTGAAAATATCTTTTACAGATAACTATAAAAGTCATGTGAAACAAAAGTTTGCGCAAGAGAAAATTTCATCGCACTCGAGATGAAACTTACCATAATGAACAAAGGAAAGAACATTATTGGAGAAATAAATAAGAACGTGAAAATATTGAAGAAAGAAACGATGATAATGTAAATCGAGATTTTCAACAAGAAGAAGTCCAACCAGGTATGCATGCACATATTGTTTATATTAAAAGTATAAAATTCAAATTTAAAATATTGTTTAATATAATTGATTGTAATTACGATTTGATGTTTTAAAAAAACCATAAATAGATTTGTCTCATAATGTTGATGAAGACGTTGAAACCGAAATTGAAGAAGAAGACGAATCACTTATAGGTATGTACATAAATTTAGATAATAGAAGATGAACACTTGTATATCGTTTATTGAATTTATGTTCGGGTTTTGTTTTTTAATATAAACTTTAAATTGAAATATGCAGGAGAATCTATCAACATTGATGATGAAATATTAGAAAATGTTGATACTGACAAATTTGGGAAGAAAAAAACTAAACATTATATAAGATATCGAACTAAGAATATGTATAGTACTTTTTTCAAAGATGAATCAATAACAGTACAAGCTCAACTTTTACTTTGTCTAATAAAGTCAAGAAAGTTAAAATAAGCTACATCATTATTGGGTATTCAAAATTCGACAAAAGATACAAAGGTAAAACATAACGTCTTTGACAATATAACTAGTGTATTAATTTTTTTTGAAAAATCTCGAAAAAAAAGATGTCAGTGTTGCACGTAGAGCGATATAAACAATAATTGTTTCATCTAGCAATATAAAAGATCGTTTGACACGACACATGACAAAAACGATGGGAACGTCAATGAAAACATTGTATACAGACACACAATTTTGATTGCAAATAGATGCAAATGATGAACTGGCTTGTTGGACAGTGATTTCTAGACAACCCTACAAAGATAGACTTACATAAAATGTTAAAGAATTGCCCGTAATTGTTGGTTGACAGAATCTCGTCTTTCACCACATACAAGGGATGTGTTGCGACGAAGAATAGCACGAAAACAATACAAAGAACATCCAAAACATATATTTCCAATGACACAAATAAGATTGTTCAATAAGTTCAAAGAAGAGCACAAAGAAGTTAAAATTTCCATCAATACATTTGTGCAACAAAAACCATGGTTTGTTAGACCCATCACTGTTTGTGACACTTGTTGTTTTCGTTATCATGTGGAATTTGAGTTGTATTACAACGCTTTTCTTGATTTTGGTAAAACTTTATGGCCAAGTTCACCTCCTCCTTCCACATTCCATGCTTTTATATCTAAAATTCTATGTGAAAGAGAAGGTGATGAATTATTTTACAAAAACAAATGTGTTGGTGGAAACAAATGTGATCGTTGTGGAAATCTAAGTTTGTTTCACTCAAAGTATCCTATTGATATGAATGATCAATCATTTTATAATATAACAGTCAATTGGAAGAGATATGAATATATCACCAACACAACTCCGCATTCTTCAAATGTTATTTCCAAAACGATTGACTTGAAAGTAAATAAACTCTGTGTGATAGATTTTTTGAAGAAGTTTGAGGAAGAAATTTATAAATACACCAAACATTCACATAGAACTTGATGGAAAGACCTACAGTTCTAACAATCTCGTGAAGTGTTTCCACTAGGGACAATTTTGTCTGTAGTTGATTTTGCAGAGAATTACACATTCGCTGCACAAAAAGAAATATAGAGTGAATATTATCATTTTGATCAAGTCACGATATTTGTCCACGTTCTATATAGACATGCTCAACGGAGTCTTGATAACACAGAAAGCACCAACGACAATCAACATGTTATTAAAGAATATCACTTTTATATAAGTGATGATCAAGCACACGACACACATGATGTACAACATTGTTTTGATAAATTTTATGATTCATTGAAATAACACGAAATCATATTCGATCAACATTGGACATGGTCAGATGGGTGTGCGGGTCAGTTCAAATCTTCACGATCATTCTATCGATTATGTCGTCTTCATAAAAAATCAAACATTACACATTGTTGGATTTTTTTTGAGGCTGGTCATGGAAAATGAGAGCACGACGGTGCAGGGGCATGTGTAAAACGAGCACTTCGAAGGTATCAGATGAACCCTCACGTCGATTGATTTGAATCTGATGATCAAGTTGTTGAATGGTGCAAAATGGCGCTAAGCCATGAATATAATCCATTAAGGGATGTGCGCATGTGTGTCTATATATACATGTTTTTTTTTTGTTTGCTAGTTTGTCCGTGACCTATGGGACTAGCCTGTGGATGAAATACCGCGACTAAGGGGCATCTAAGCCGTCAATATCACCCGGGGATCGCACCCAGCCTGAGCTACACCAACCCTTAACATCGTTGGATTTTTTGTCCCCGTAGGTTTTGAACCGATGACTTTAGCATCACAGAGTGCCTTAACAACACACTCCGTCACCGACTGTCCTACACCTCGGAGACGTCTATATATACATGTTACACATCTACACATGATATTTTTATTTGAACGTGTTCAAATTTATTTTCAATCTTCAATCATTTTCTTGAGAGATTTTAAGTTAACAAGTTCTTGTCTTGTG
>SNQJ01S0208335.1:0-16184 GCA_010110895.2 Picea sitchensis | reverse complement strand
AGACCCCCCACTACCTCTCTAGCTACCTAACATTGTGGAAGTCATTTAATATATGAGAATGTGGCCATTCAATGTAAGGTGGACTAAGTCCACTATATCAATAAAGACCCACTATGGTAGTTAGATGAAATAAATGTGAGAAGGCTCTCTAGAAGGTACCTAGGAGATAGAGAGAGTTATATAAATAAGTGTAAGCAATGTAATGAAATATAGTAAAGAATACGGTCATTGTAACAAACAATTATTTCTTGAGGAGTGCATTTCTTCCATGAGGAATAATATATTGTGTTACCCTACCTCAAGGGTTTTCTCTATTTCTTGTGTTCAGTATTTGGTGAATGGTTTGGATTATTCTTGTTGATATTGTGGGTTTATTTTGAGATTTATCTTAAGATCTATTTAGGTACTTAACAATTGGTATCATAGCACTTTTCTTGGCAGGAATTGTGGGTAATTGTTTTTTCTATTTTTGCAGTTTGTTTTCGGAGAAGCCAAAGAGGGTCGCAAAATTATGGATTATGTATGTGAATTTATGAGAAAATTGTGTAGAAACTGGTTGTATATCTTAGTTCCTCTCATAAAAACACTCAATTTAAAAAAAAAAAAAAAATCATCCGAAACAAAGTCTGGTAAGTAAAGTTATTGAAGTTTTAAAATATGTTATTTTTAGGGTTTTTTCCACGAACGTTCGAGTGATTTTTATGATTTCGGTAGCCGTTGGATATGAATTTTACAAAAAAAAAAGTTGATTTGAGTTCCTCTCACAATTTCACCCAATTTCAAAAAAATAATCATCTCAATCAGAGCTCTGGAAGTGAAGATATTGTTGATTTAAAATCAGTGATTTTGGGGGGGTTTCGTGACAGCGACGAGACCGCAGAGTTCATAACTTTTCATAGGGTGCTCAAATTGCTACCAGATCAGTGTCATTGGATAGATAATTTTAATATATTTCTTTTGGTATATTATATGTGGTATTTCAAATGAATATTCGACTTCTCATGGAAATTGGTCAGAAGATGGATATTCGACTTCTCCAAGAGGGTGTACAAGCTATCAATGACAGTTGTCACAATATTCAAAGGACCTTGGATTCCATGCATGAAAGATATATTATGGAAGATCTCAGGGATGAAGATAATCAAGAATTATATGCATGGTATGATGATGCATGGTATGAAGATGCTTGTGATGATTGGTATATGGATAGTTGTCATTTCTGGGATGACAACCACTTCTATATTTTATTTGATGATTTTTCTTCACCTTATGTAGAGCACATTATGGAGAGAAGTTCATTGCCTTCTATGAACACTATTTTTCAGTATTCTCTAGTACTAGTGTGTTATTCAGATGATTTTGTGGATATGGAGGGATCTACATATTTGGATCCCCATGATAAATGTTGATCTTTGGAGCATAATTTTTAGTTGGTTCTTGAGTTCAGATATGTTCCGCATAGATTTCACATGAGCAGTTGGACATGGGACCTCGGTTCGCAATGGAAGTTGGACTACTTCAACATAATGGTTTTCATTTCTCCGTGGGACCCTGGTTCTCTAGTCTACTTCAACACTATGGTCCACACTTATCCATGGGACCCTGGTATATGGTTGTACATCAAGCGTTGAGGACAACGTTTTCATAAGGGGGATGGAATGTTAGGTAGCTAGAGAGGTAGTGGGAGGCCCGGAGGGCCCATAGTTATAATAGCAGAGACCATTCAATGTAAGGTGGACTAGGTCCACTATAGTATTAATAAGGCCCACTATGGTAGTTAGATATAATAAATGTAAGAGGACTTCTTAGAAGGTTCTACTTCTAGAAGGTTCTTCCTCTAAAATGTTCTTAGGTGATTGGTAGCACTGTATAAAGGTGTTCAAACAATGTAATGGGATATGAAGAGTAGTATTGTCTTTGGAGATGAAGCTCATTAGGAGGTTTCCCCCTCAAAGACAAAAGTGAACAGGAGAGGATCCCTTTCATAATAGGATCCATTGTATGGTGTTACCACACCTCAAGGGTTTTCTATAATAAAGTTTGGTTTTCATATATTCTTCTTGGATCTATTATGGTGTATTTTGTATTCAGATCTTGGGTTATTAACATAACTCTTAACTTATAAAATTCCCTAGGTCTCTAGCAACTAATGATAACCAATCCAATGAAACATAGTTGAAACATAAGTGTAGAAAAGTAGATGCATATTTGATGTGTTATCTACTCTTTGGAATTGAAAATCTCACCTAATTTTTATCACAATTTATCAATTTGATTATGACTGTGATTTTTCATTGGGGTTTGATAGGAGAATTTTGAGCTTCTAACCCCCTTGTTTCAACTATCTAACTCATGATTGACTCTTCTTGTGCCTCTTATTGATCTATCTCTTGAATTATGCATTTTTATCCTATAAGTATAAGTTAGTCCGTTAGGCCATATTGGAAGAAAACTCCTTTAATTTTCACAAATTCATTTTTTAGAGCTTCATGTTTGATAAAGATATTCCCTAAATATTAAGAGTTCAATCTTTTCAACTTTTTATATCTTGTGGAAGGAGATTGAGTTTTTATTGTAACTTGAACAATTTTTATTAATGTACCCATGGTATGAGTTCCACCAAGTTGTAATGAGTGTTTAATACCACATCATTTCAAACCTAAAAGGAATGTTCTATGAGTTAGACTTATTTTAAATTATCAACAAAATAAGCCAATGATTACATCCTACTCCTGTTAGAGTGAAAAACTTATTTGTCACATTTTGATTTAAAAATATGACAATGAAATACCAACCATATACGTCAATGCTTAGATCCTACTCCTATCTAAAATATAACAATAACAAGCTATGTAGGCTAAAGTGAAAAAATCATTTATCACACTTGAATATAAAAAAAATAGTATTATAAGTAGAAATTGATCCAATCTTTATGCAATGAAATGGTCACCACCTTATTGATTATTCCAATTATTCCAATAAAATAATCCATTATAGGGAATAATTTCCACAAGATGGATATAATAAATCACATATCGATGGATATAACAAATCACAATTGAGTTCCCTGCATGGCTACATCCATTATTTGTGAGCCTGCCTTTTTCTGGTAAGTATAAATGATTGTATTGAATTAGTATAACTTATTGTATTGAATTCATTAGCAAGAAGCCATCGATTTGAGTTCATTCTTTGTGAGCGTGCCTTTTTCTCATAAGTATAAATTACTAAGTATAAATGACTGTATTGAATTAGTATAAATTATTGTATTGAATTCATTAACAACAAACCATCTATTTAAGTTGCATTGTTGAAGGTATATGCATAATGATCATCTCTAACATACCTCCATACCTTAAAGAATGGTTAGATAATAAATATTTATTAAGAGACACTTGATTCCATTAGTATAATTTTTAATCATAATCTTGACGATCAACTTTGATAATTTTTTCATAATTACATTTCACTTGAATAACCAAAGAAACTCTAATCTATGCGACCACAACTTCACCGCACAAAAACTATCTTCTTAATTAACACATATTTCATCTCTTGGATTAAAGCAATTATTTATTTCAATAATCTTCTTTTATATTGGGCATTTAGCACTCAAATATTCGAGGATAATCTATGATAACAGTGTCACTTGGAAGGAAGTTTGGGCATGAGACTAAAATATCCCTTAATATTTTTTAACTTTTTCAAGATTAATGAGATCATGACTATTGATGAAGCTTACTAACATTAGGTTTCCATCCCCTTATTGCTGTGGGAGTCCTTAACTATGGAATTGGAGGGGAAATCCTTTTGAGTCAGGATATTGATTTCCTTATGACACCATGGATTTTTTTAATAGTAATTTACAATCCCGCTTTTAAAATAAAAAGTTGCCATATTATGCACTTTCCGAGATACGTTGGTAATATTTCAAAGAGAAACTCTCTATTATTTCGATAATTTTTAAATTTTTTTTCAAATTTGTAATTTGATTTTTAAGGGGATGATGAAGCATCATCCATAGAGTTTTGGTAATCTTACACATCTCAAATATTTTATGTTTAGTTTTTTAAGATTTCCAACAGTAACAATGGTCTAACATTTTCATCATGACCTTCACACCAAATTTTAAAATAAAATAATGACTTTAAAGCCCATGCCCAAGTATAAAATCAGTGTGCACATATTTTTAGATTTTATTTTTGACTTAACAGACGTTTAGAATTTTGACCAGTTTGCACTATCTATTGGAATAAAGATTTGAATTTTGGATATGTTATATAAGGAATCTTATTCTACCAAATTTAGTATAAGTACAACTGCCAAGAAGTGCCCAAATTAGAACTTATGTGCAAAAAATTCTAGATTTTTTTTTAGTATTTTGACCTTTTCATAGCAAATCCTTGGAATTGGAATTTAAAATTTGTATATGATATAAATGATATAGTTAAATATCTTTCCTACAAGTTTCATCAAAATATATCATAGCAAATCCTTGGAATTGGAATTTAAAATTTTGATATGATATAAATGATATAGTTAAATATCTTTCCTACAAGTTTCATCAAAATATATCGAGTTGATGGGGTAAATTTAATTCAATCATAGAAAGCATGATAGAAAAGGACAAAATTTCTTCCACATATTTAGTTTTCCAATTTGACTTTCAATACTCGAACTCTTGCTATACTAGGTTGTATTTTCAAGTTAAGGTGATATTTAAATATGTATTAATTAATTCAATTTTTAGGTTGCTCCAAGAAATGAAACAACGTGGTAATTCAACAACCATCTCTTTCAAGTTAAGGTGATATTTAAATATGTATTAATTAATTAAATTTTTAGGTTGACAACGTGGTAATTCAACAACCATCTCCTCATAGCTTAATTATTTGAGAGTTTGATGTAATGAGTGCATTTGACTTTTCATTGTTTTTTTCCTTCTTTAGTTGTTGGTAGTGTTGTGTAATCTAGATATCTTTGAATAGGCTCTATGAATGTATTAAGGCTAAAGAGAATTATCCATTGATTTTAATAAAAATCATTTTATTTTAGTTTTAAGTTTGTGTTATTTGAATTTAATTGTAACTATTATGTGGATGTGTGTTTCTGATGTTTGAATTTAATTGAAAACTCTTTGGTATTGCATCAAGTGGTATTGGAATAAGAAGAACCCATGCTTGAGAAGAGTTGACCTTATTTTTAATATATCTAAGTAGAAGACAATTCCAATGAAGAGGAATGTTGGCCCTTGACCAAGTTTTGAAGAACACTTGGTCATATTTGACCGTTTTTGGGACTTCGACAGCCTGTCGAATATGGAGCGCCAGATGAAGCAGAGATCATAGGATCTCAACCCACTTTTGGGCCCTTTTTTGGGTTTTGGGACAATGTAATGGGAAAGGGATGTTGGTCTGTGGGTTCACCCACGCTTAGGCCCACTTTTGTATGTATAAATAGATGTCTAGGCAAAGTAAGTAAGAGGATGGTAGCCTATCTATGTGATGTAATCTAAGTGCTAGTAGTTCTCTGTGCATGACTGTAGAAGGGTTACAGAGCTAAGTGCAAGTTATTATAGAGATTATCGGAGGCTTTGTGCTACAACACAAAGAAGAAGGATCTAGCGAGCTGCGCACATCTTATGTCCTGTGCGCAGAAGGGATTTTGGTGATTGTGTGTTGTAACTGATTGAAGAGATTAATAAAGAAGAAGAGTTGGTGGACGTAGCCCCAGGGTGGGGGTGAACCACGTACATGATGTGTTGCTCTGCTTTGTGCGATGTATTGATGTGTTTCGATGTGATGAATGTTAGATAGATTTGATGTTGCTTTGTGCCTAATCATGTGAATGAATGCTAGATCTGACCTATATGGATGTGCTTAGTGTTTGAATCTACTAGATCTAATGTGTTCCTTTTATGTTAAGTGTTATTAGATGATGGATCTAGTTGCATATTGCGATACTCTGTAATTAGGGTATGTCTGCGTTGTTACTAAGAACTTAATATTGATGAAGATTAACTGCTAAGTGCTCTGTTAAGTGTTAGAATCATAGATCTGTGTCCCAGCTAAGGTTGCAGACATCTGAGTCCTGCAACCACCCCTGCCTCTACCTTGTGTGAGACTTCATTTGCTTCGCAGCTGTTGCCGAAAGGGCCGGTAGTTAGGGTTTTGTTAGTGCGTTGTTGTAGCATTGAACCCTGGATCTACTCCTGTGCCAACAAATGGTTCTGTTGCCGAGACCAAAAACTGTGATTGCTGGGAACTAAGAAAGAAGAAGCTTTGTGCAAAGATTCATCTTGAAACTTTGGAAGCTCTGTGCTAAAGAAGGAAGGACAGATCTGAAGAAAAGAAGTCAAATCTGAACACTTTGTGCTCTAAGAAAGGTTAAAGTGGAAGTTTCTGAAGAAAAGAGGTTAGATCTATAGAAAGAGGTAAGATCTGCAATCTCTATGATCTGATAGAGGTAAGAACAGCTAAAAGTTTTTAGATCTGGAAGCTTTATGCTCTGTAAAAGTAAGATAAGTGAAATTTTTTGTTTCTAAAACATGGATCTAGGTATGCTTGATAAAGTCTGTCCTAGCTTGAAAACTAGGGCATTGTTAGATGAAAGAAGGTTTGATATGAATAGATCTGGTAAGAATAATGATAAATATGTTATACCTATGCATAAAAAGAATGTTTGGACTAACCAATGGATGCAGGATCCTAGAAATTTTTTTTTGCAGGCTAGCTACCATGATCCTAGTGCGCAGTACATAAGAGGTTGGGGATCATTTACAAGAAAGATAGGATTAACCCTATGTTACAGTTGCAAGAAACCAGGTCATCTAGCTAAGGAATGCCGGGGTGGAAGACCTAGTTGTCTTTGTTGCAAAGCTTCGGACCATGAAGTGTTGGATTGCCCTAAAATGATTGCTAAGATGGAAAGAATGAATCTAAATGAAGAAAACCCTAAGACAACTCTAGAAATAGTTGGATCTAGAAAGAATCCAAGAAAGTATTACTACAGATGAAAGAGATCCTGAATGACCACCGACATTTTAGGTTATCAAAGATCTTTAAAGAAAAAGAATGCATCGAAGTAAGAATAGGAGATTTCGACATTGACTGTGTTCTTGATGAAGAAACACCAGTGAACATCATGCCAGAGAGAACTTGGGAACCTATAGGAAGACCTGCCATGATCCCTTCACTAAGAGGAATATGACTCTTTAGAGGAAAGCTGGTGACCCTATGCGGAAAGCTCACTCAGATATCTATGAATGCTAATGGAACTTCGACAAAAGAAGATTTCGAGATTATCAAGTTTATTGAGGACAACGCCTCGTTTACTATGTTACTTGGAAAACCTTGGATTAAGAGAGATCAAGCCAGAAAGAAAGAAGAAGAAAAAGTTTTAGAACAACAAAGACAAGAGTTAACAGATTCCATGACCAGAAGGATTGTGCAGTTGATTGAAGAACAGGAGAACAGATCAAAGCCACTTATCGTTAGAGGCCCAGATGTCGAAGCTGAAAGAATGTCAGAAGGCTCACAGAAGACTGAAGAACATGTCCCAGAAAAAGAATAATTATTACCCCTGGATCTTAGGAGAGAATCTCAGCAACACGAAGTACCTATGCTCAAGGAAAATAAGAATCAAAATGGGAAGAGAATCCTCGAGATGAATCTCACTGGAAAAAAGGCTAGGAAACTAAGTAAAAGGAGAGCTAAGATCGACAGACTACAGAATACTTCAGAGGGAACCTCGCAGAATGAGAGACTTGCGGAAATTGAACTTCCCCGAGATATCATACCAACGACATAGGCCACTTCGCCGAGGTGAAGCAATATAGCCGTTGGAAGCTGATATAACCGTTCGACTGCCGCTCCGAACGAGTCGAAAAGAATTGATGGTTAGCCACTAGACCATCAGACTACACCATAACGGACATAACATGAGTTAATGGCTCCTCATACCTGTTGTAAGTAGACCGTTGCTAACTTTCTTACTTAGTATTCCGCGCCACGCACCGAGAATACCTTTTTCTAACTAAGAACTTGAGCCCACAACCTGAGATTATTTTTCACTGTGATCATCGCCTTGTTCCCGTACCCTCCACTATAGTTTTTGAATCTAGTTCACACCCGATTTAATTGATCCCGAGCTTGTATGTCAGATGAGTTCAGCGTAGTAGAGAAAGCAATCGAAGAATTTCTGGTTGACTTAATGACTGAGAGAGTCATTTCATAAAGAAGGATGTCTACAGTTGTGCAAGCGTCATCAACAGGAGGAGTCCAAGCTTCTCCATCAACTTCTCACAAAGCAAGACCTTCCCGAACCACGACAAAGACAAGAGCAAAGCACAGAGACGACATTGCGAACGCCAAACTTATTACATACCACCTCTGAGTAGTGGGATTAACCGCGACAGTGTACCCAAAGACTTCGAGTATACTTTAATCATCGCGTACCTTCTGAAAGGGGTGCGCGCAGTTCAAGCCAATCAAGACAATCTCGCAGTGTTGAAGGTTAGTGACTTCAACCTCGGTGACAAGAAAGTCTACAGGACGCTTGCCTCGCAAAAGTATCTAACGAAGATGAAGGGAAGGAACTTGAAGATCGTCCTGCAGTCTTGGACCCAGAACCTTGTGCAATCTACATTGTTGAATGTTATGAATATCCCGCACTTTGGCAGACACCAGGAGGTGAATGCGTGCGTAAAGTTGCTTCTATCTTGCTATCACGGAGGATACCTATGGCTAAACTGACGCATCACTATGGATCTGACCTTGATCAATCGGATCATAGTGCTTAGCATGCAAGGCCCTGAGCCACGTGAGTTCTACCCTGGAAAGACCTCCGACCGAGCATTAGCACAGAGAATTAAGGAAACCTATGGCGATGTCGAGAAGGGCACGCGAGGCTACAAGGTAGCCTCTATCCAGAGTGGCACAGTGTGCCTTGCCTGTCAGTTGATCGTGGGAAAGTTAGTTCGTAAGAATAGACCAACTCAAGTGACCGAAGTCATGGTCGATCTTGCAGGGAAGTGCGCAGAGGGATTACAGATGAACTGGGTGCAGGACCTTGTCAACCAACTAGAGATTGATTGCATAGAAGCACAGGACCAAGGGTATGAATTCCACTTTAGTTGGCTTCTCATACTGCTCGTTTTCATTGCCTTGGAGCTACCAGAAGGTGCCACTTTCCCAGATACAAAACCCTTCAAACCACTGGCCACAAAGTTCGGTATGCTGTGGCATTCCAACGACATGAGAAAATAGTGGCAGTGCAATGTCGTCTTCCATGCCTACTACAACCAGTTGAAGATCGAAATCCAGTCTACACCGAGCATCACCCCGAACACACTTTACAGGTTTAGACCCTTGATGAAGTTCAGCGCGGACTGCCACTTCACCTAGATTATAGCGTGCGCTGATGAGAATAGACAACAGCTCCAATCATATTACAAATTGACAGAAGATGACTTGGAGGAGATTACCAAGGAATGGTCGGCAACCCTCCTTGTTCCAGTGGACCCCGCAAAGATATCCGATGTGGATAGCCCTGAAAAATATGCCGGACACACCTGGACCAAGTAAAACGAAGAAAAATGACGAAGTGCATGATGTCCATAACACATCGGTGGAGACATCTTTGACCTCGCCTGAGCAGGGAGATGATGGTGGAGAACTAGGTGGCATGGAAGTCGAGCAGAAGAAAGGCGAAGTTACTCCACCTAGAGACGAAGAGGATCCAACTAAGAAAAGGAAGGTTACCCCGCTAAAGCCTTCGTCTCGAAAGAAAGCCAGAGCCACCAGGGCTACGTTTAAGACTACCCTCACCTCAGACGAATTTGACTTCTTAGTCTCTGTGTTGAATGATGCTTCATTGGAGATCACAGTAAAACAAGAAGCGAAGCAGGAGGAGGTATTCAACCAAATCAAGGGTAAACTTTGAGAAGTGTAGCAGGCACTACAATCCAACCACATAGTTTCTATTGCACCCTTGACAAGTGGAACAAAAGAACCAGGAGATGAGCCAACCCAAATGCACTAGATCGCCAACAAAGTTGAAGTTCGCCTTCGATGATCTCAGGAAGAGACAACGCAAGCTACCCAAGCTTTGGCACAAGCACAGAAAGATATGCTAGAATAGCGCAGTAATGAAGAACAAGAAAAACTAGTTTTTCAAGCAAAGTGGGAGGAAGAGAAAGAAGCGCTACAGCAAGACAGGGAACAGTTGCTCGCAGAACAAATCGAAGTATAGGAACGGGTTCACAGAGCACTTCGCTCTGTGACAATCATCGAAGTCCATATGGAAGAACGAGTTCCACAACAGGTGGTACAATTGGAAGGAGTGATCCAGCAACTTCAGCAACGCATCGCAGACCTGGAACTTCACATTGTGCCTGAGACACCTCAAGAAATAAGAGATCTAATAGAGGCTACTTCCCGAAGCGCAGTTGACCGGATAAAAGACTTTTCCTTGGAATACAAGGAGTTGAGCTCCAGAAGCGTCCAGACATATGAAAGCCTCATGGAAAATCCAGAATTACAGGCGTTAGAGTCAGAGCTCCAGAAGCGTCCAGACATATGAAAGCCTCATGGAAAATCCAGAATTACAGGCGTTAGAGTCACAGCTCCAACACGCACAGCAACAGGCAGACATGTTACAAGCGTAACTAAAGTTCTTGTCACCAGTTTAGAGAATGAAGAGGTTTCTAGAGCAACACATGACCCAACAGCAAGTATGCACACTCCAGAGTAAAGTAATTGAAGTCTCTCAACAACTTCAACTAGTGCAAGAAAAGGCATGCCAATTATTCACTGAACTTGAAAGCCAAGGAGTAGAACTTGAACAGGTTGTGAGTACAACAGAACAACACCTCGAAGGACCATTCAATGATGCACTTATTTAGGATTTCACTGAGCAAGAAGCAGTAGCACTGCAACAGATCAAAGCAGCTCGAGCCAAGCTTGAGGCATTCGAAGCGGAATTTCTTAGACCATAGTGACTTGGGATGAGTCACAGGTGAGTGTTGGGGGCATGTTGTCCCTTGACCAAGTTTTGAGGAACACTTGGTCATATTTGATCGTTTTTGGGACTTCGACAACCTATCAAAGATGGAGTGCCAGACGAAGCAGAGATCATAGGATCTCGGCCCACTTTTGGGCCCCTTTTTGGGTTTTGGGACAATGTAATGGGAAAGGGATGTTGACCCGTGGGTTCACCCATGCTTAGACCCACTTTTGTATGTATAAATAGATGTCTAGGCGAAGTAAGTAAGAGGATGGTAGCCTATCTATGTGATGTAAGCTAAGTGCTAGTAGTGCTCTGTGCATGAGTGTAGAATGGTTATGGAGCTAAGTGCAAGTTATTATAGAGATTATAGGAGGATTTGTGCTACAATGCAAGGAAGAAGGATCTAGCGAGCTGTGCAGATCTTATGTCCTGTGCGCAGAATGGATTTTGGTGACTGTGTGCTGTAACCGATTGAAGACATTAATAAAGAAGAAGAGTTGGTGGACGTATCCCCAGGGTGGGGGTGAACCACGTACATGTTGTGTTGCTTTGCTCTGTGTGATGTATTGATGTGTTTCGATGTGATGAATGTTAGATAGATCTAATTTTTCTTTGTGCCTAATCATGTGACTGAATGCTAGATCTGACCTATAAGGATGTGCTTAGTGTTTGAATCTGCTAGATCTAATGTGTTCCTTTTATGTTAAGTGTTATTAGATGATGGATCTGGTTGCATACTGCAATACTTTGTAATTAGGGTACGTCTGTGTTGTTTCTAAGAACTGAATATTGATGAAGATTAACTGCTAAGTGCTCTGTTAAGTGTTAGAATCATAGATCTATGTCCCAGCTAAGGTTGCAGACATCTGAGTCCTACAACCACCCCTACCTCTACCTCGGGTGAAACTTCATCTGCTTTGCAGGTGTTGCCGAAAGGGCCAGTAGTTAGGGTTTTGTTAGTGCGTTGTTGTAGCATTGAACCCTGGGTTTGCCCCTTTGCCAACAAGGAACATTAGATATAAGTGTCCAAGAAAAGAGTATATGATCTTATGGATAGTGTGGAAATAGATATTTAAAAAGCATATAGTTGTTGCAGTGGTCCAAAAAATAAAAATAATTTTAGAGATATGCAAAGAGGGAGAGATCTTGGAAGGCCCAAAATACTAGAAGAATACGATATTGACAACCTTGCAACAATGATAAGGATAAAAACACAAAAAATGTATGCTATGGGAGTAGAACAAAGAGGAGGTATTGTATGAGGTAAAATCATATTTAAGGATTTAACAATTCTACACACCCAAAAACATTTATTTTTAGTATTTTTTTATATTTTGATCAACATGCACTCATCTCTTCGAATCTGATGAATAATTTTGGATATATTTTTATAGGATATGATATTATAGTTTCATGTCAAATGTAAAAGTAGATATGGATTTTAGATCTCACATCAGTCTAGAACTAGAGTGTAGAGATTTTCATATTTTACTTCTATCTTGATAGAGGTCTTGTTGCTTGATCATCATACTCTCATACTATGGATTTAAAGTTTGAAATTTATATATGATATATATGACACATTCCAAATTTCATAAAAATATATTGACCTTGATTATAGCACCAAAGGTGCACCTAATTTAGAGAGTGTACATAGAATATTCTATAAACAAGGGTTCAACATTTTTATTGACTACATGCAATACTTGGAATCTAAATTAAGAATTATTATAGTATGTAGGGTATAGTGTACTCTATATGTTTTAGAAATTTCATTAAAATATATTGATATGAATGAGTATAAATAATTAAATTGTAGGAAAGGATAGAAAATGACAAAATTTCTTCCACGCATTTATTTTTCCAATTTGATTTTGAATATTCAAACTCCAACATTTGGATTTTATTTAGAAGATAAAGAGTTAATTATTACCCATAAAAATGTTTGAATTCCCAAGATAACGAAAAGTTTTTGGAATTGAACACTTACAACATCAAACATAAATATGTGATTTATATTTAATCCAAAGACATTCAAAACTCCATTGTTTTAGTTTTCTATAGTTGATGGTAGTGTTGTGTGAGATGGAGACCTATGCAAAAGTTCTATGAATGTGTAATGCAAATATAAATATGTGATTTATATTTAATCCAAAGGCATTCGAAACTCCATTGTTTTCGTTTTCTATAGTTGATGGTAGTGTTGTGTGAGATGGAGACCTATGTAGAGGTTCTATGAATGTGTAATGTATTTTCTATGTTTTTATGCCTAATAAGGAGAATAGAAAGGCAATAAACACCATTGAGAGGGAGCATTTTAGGTAGTGAGGACCCTTGGGTGAATAATAAAGGGGAAGTGCAAAACCATGTACCATAGTTTTAAACAATGGAAGATTCAAAAATGTAGAGTACATGCAAAGGAGTGTGAGAAAAAAATATTGAAAGAAATGGCATGTATGCTAGTATTGGTGGAGGAGGATGGCTACTCTACAAATTGTTTTCACCTCCTTTTTAAAAAATATGCTTGAAAATTTTCAACTATGTGAAATATGCTTAAACATTTTCAACCATGTGAGTATGATGCACGAAAATCCATGGGTTTTGGAAATCTCGCACAGCCAAAAACATTTATTTTCAGTTTTGGTTTTATTTCAAGACTTTTTTAGATTTCCAATAGCCACAAAGTTTTAACATTTTTACTGGTATGATCTTATATTTTGGAATTAGAATCTAAATTTTTTATATAGGTTTTAATCGCATTTTATTATATGTTGACACAAAATTTTAGAATAAAATACTTATTTTAATCCCTTCTCCCATGTCCAAAATCAATGCACAAAGTTTTCTAGATTTTATTTGTAATGTGACACATCTTCCATGTTTTCTAGATTTTAATTATATTGTGACACATCTTCGATTTGATGTTTTTATTTTGAATATGTTTTATAATACACCTTCCTAAATGTTTACTTCAAATTTAATCAAAAGTTACTTATTTTAAGTATCACACCCCTTTCATACTTCGATTTGTTGTTTTGATTTTGGATATGTTTTATAATACATCTTCCAAAATGTTTACTCCACATTTAATCAAAAGTTATTTATTTTAAGTACCACACCCAATTCATAACGTGAAAAAATTACTATATGTTGCATTGCGCTACTTAGTAGGTTCCTTCATGGGTATGGGGGGGGGGGTTGTGCCCCCAGCTGGTGGGGTTGGAAACAATACAACTATTGTTAGCGGGTGAAGGAGGTTCCTTGATTCTGGGAGCATTGGTAAAAGGAATGTAGTATTTTGATTTTTTAGCCAATACTTTGAATTGAAGTCTTAAATGTGTAGTTTGCACTTTCTACTCTGAAACATCTTGGATTTTATGTTTTGATTTTGCATATGTTTTATAATACACCTTCCTAAATGTTTACTCCAAATGCAATCAAAAGTTACTTATTTTAAGTACCATATCCAATTCATATTTAATATGAAAAAATTACTAGATTTCTATAGAAATATGAATGTAGTATTTTGATTTTTTTATTTTACTCTGAAAACTTAAACCGGAAAACCAACAACTTGTTTCTAGCTACAGTTTTAATTTTTATTCATAATCCATCTTAATTGTTTACAATACAATATATGTAAGATCTCCGCAAAAAACAACCAATAACAATTCATGAGATTGGTTGTGCAAAGAATATAACACATACCCAACATTTTTTTTATATAATATCGACAATATATTTACATATATTCACTATAAATTAAATTCAATCACAAAGTGTGATAAAAAAGGACAAAATTTGTTCCACTTATTTATTTTTCCAATTTGAGTTTCAATATTGATAGTTAAATTTTGTTATTTGAATTTAATTAAAGTTGTTGTGTGATTATGTTTTCACTATGTGACTTTGATTGTAACCCCCTCCATACCATTGTAGGTTACAATTTGTATCATATTTCTTAGGAATGAATCTTCTAAATTAGTTAATATCTCAACCATCTCTCTAACTTTCCTTTTCTTAGATTCCTATTTTAATTGTTCACAAATAACTATAGAGTTATGATAAATATTTTTAGTGATAAGTTGATCAAAATGCTAAAAAAAAATTAATGATATGTTATTATGTATTTATTTTTATACATTATTTTATATAACATGAGTAACCCATGAAAACATAACCACATCATAATTGTAGCCCACTAGTGGAGCTCACATGCATTTATTAGCTGGTCTTTGGTTTTGAGCTCCACATTACTAATCCATACACTCTCGCATACAATATTATAAAAAAAGAACTTTATGCTTTTTTGGACATGGAATTATTTCGGACTCAAAAGACAGTGAGTTTTGACAAACAGGGGTTGTTGGATCTACTTTTAAGGTGAACATGCAAAGTTGGGAAATATATGAGGATACTTAGCCTTTGGCCATGTTACTGAAAGTGATATGAGAATAGTTTCGTGGAAACCACATAAAAATCGTTTTTTTTCATAAATTATTAAAATAATATATTTATTATAAACTCAATACTTATTTGATGAAATTGAATTCAAATGAAGAGAATAATAATTATTCTTTCATAATTAAATTATATATATATATATAAACAATAATCAAATTTAAAAATATATATAACTTAATTTAAATTTATAATAATTATAAATTAAAAAAATATATATAACTTAATTTAAATTTATAATAATTATAAATTAAAAAGACAAAATAACTAAATTTATAACATAAAATATAAAAATATTTAACAAATTTAAAATTAAATAAATCTACACTAATGATAAAATGATTAACGCTCATAATTACTCATAATTAACCGATAAACAGTGAGGAAAAACTCATTCGATCATTATTGCCAAACATAAGGACATGGAGATAACTATGTGCATGTGTGTTGAAGTCACATTGCCATATCCTGTACCATCTGTCATACTCACATTGGAGATGTCATAAACTATGCAGGGATTTGGAGCGACAACAACTTACTGTAATTAATGAGTTTATTTGCTATCAAGCACTCACTGCAAACCGGTCACACATCACGCGTGAATGTTTAAGTTATCTCAATTATTTGAGATCTTCATTTACGTTATGAGTTGGATTCAATTTCATTCACTGAAACATGGGAGGACAACCAGGCAGAGGCAACTTGCTCTCAAAAAC
>SNQJ01S0208333.1:0-16184 GCA_010110895.2 Picea sitchensis | reverse complement strand
GATCCGACGGCTCTCGGTCTCTTTCCTATGCTCCTTGCCCGTAAAAGAGTGCTATGCCTCCTGAGCTTATTCTCCTCGAATCCTTAAAGGGTTTTATCCTTCTCATCCTACCATCTCCGATGTTGCCATCAATGACAACAACCATCAATACACATTCATTCCACCACTTTGTGGTAGACAGTTTCCCTGGGCTGCGTGGCTCCCGGGTTAGTTACCCAATCCGCTTCCTGAGTCAGAGCGTCCCATGTTTTTCCCTTTCGTTGTTCTCTGATTTCCTTTTCCCACCGGGTGATGGTCGCCTTTCCTTTCAGTGCAAACAAAGTATGAAATGTGCCCTCCGCGACTTTTGTCGCCTTCTCCATCCTTGAAAATCATCGGGGATTGTTCAGAGTTCCCTTTCCCAGGGGGTTTCTTTTGTTGTGTGTTTGCTTCATTTACACCATACCGTCTGGCTTATGGAAGCTCCTTTGTTGGATTCTCAACCTGTTCCTGTCTACACAAGGATTCCTCCTTTCCTTGCCCTTATGTTTGTGGCATCCCCTGTAGTTTCCCTCTTCTGTTTTCATCTATTTATGTTGTTTCTTCTCTTATTGAACTTTCCCTGCTGTGGGCTCATCCTTCCAATCATGGTATGCCCGTAGAGGAAAACCTTCTCGTCCTTTTTCCCCATCATGGTACGTATGATCATGATGACTCAGTCATTATCCCTGTACAGGCCCTTGCCCATGCTCGCTTTATATCATGTTGTGCCACTCCCCTTACCTAGGCTTTGGCATGGTGGATTGATATTGGTCAGTGTCAATCCCTCTTGCCTTACGTCATTCACTGCCTATTGCTTGCCGTCGATACTTTTCCACGGTATTTCCCCGCAAATCTTACTGTTGAAATGACCTTGTTGTTGTACCCTCACCTATTGTATAATCTGATCCTGCATTGTAATTGGTGTTCGAGTGTTGGGTAGTCATATCTTGCCTGGGTCCTTCGTGCCTTATGTTGGGCCTTTCGCTACACTCCTCGATGTGAACTTCCTTGCTTAAGATATCATCACGATATTTTGTTGCTATTTGGATGAAGTCCATTCTAAATTTTCCTTCTGGGATGTTGGTCCAGGTAGTATCTAGTTCCGGTCCTTCCTTGCTAACCCCCTTATTGGTGATTTTTTCCTCCAGGCCATTTGCTGACCTGCATACCCAACATAACTCCACTATGTTCATCGTCTGCAGATGCTCCTTGATTTTTTGTAGGGAGTGTGCCAAGCTCCAGTGTCTCTCGACCTTGCCCACTCTGGTGCCATTTTGGAGTCTCTTAACTGTGTTGATGACCAGGGTGGAGTCAACTTCCACGATGGTGTTGTTCATGCTTTCGCGGCTTATAATTTCGAGACCGAGCTCCAGGGCTCCAAATTCCGCTGCGGTGTTGGTTGAGTTTCCCATACTCCCAGCATACATCCAGATTATGTTACCACCACTATATTTGATCACTCCTCCCATCCCTATCATTCATGGGTTTCCTTATGTCGCCTCGTCAAAATTTAACTTGAGGAACCCTGTTGGAGGTGGTGTCCAGTTGCGCTCTCCTATTCAGATTTGCAGTGGCTGCCCTACCTGTGTGTTGTTGAGCTCATATTTTAGGTGAAAATCTTCCAGGATGTGGGAGTCCTGGCCTGTGAGTTTCACTTTTCCATTATGTCAGTTGCAGCTCTGTACCGTTTCTCGTATTTGTGATATTATTGATTCCTTGAGTTTCCCTTCCGGAAGGCTTTCATTCCTGAAGATGCACCGGTTCCTTTGTTTCCATATTTCCCATATGATCATCCCTGGCATGAATTTCTAGCAGAGGTTCACCATTTCATTTTCATTGTAACTCTCATTACATTTATTGATGGTTGTGTTGATGTTACCTCGGGTCCTATTGGACTGGAGAATGATGCCTTTCGCCCAATCCCAGATCTTTGTTGTGTAATTATATTGATCGAGGAGGTGATTCGTTGTTTATTCCTTAGCTTGACAGAGGTGGCATCGTGATGGGCCTATGAAACCCCTTTTGCTTAGGTTTTCCCTGGTTAGAATTCAGTTGTGAAGTACTAACCATTTGAACATTTTGATTTTTGGCAACTGGGGGTTGCCCCAAATATTTCCCCACTGTTATGACAAATATTCTTGGTCTTAGTCCGCAATGTAATTCTGAGCTTAGTTTAAGTTGAATTCCCCCCCATTTTTCCTGCCCCATCTTAGTTGGTCCTCTTCTTCTGAGACTACAATTTTCATTTTCCCCAATTCCTCATCCACCTCTTTCATTATTGTTGCGATCCAATCTCTATTTTGTGGATTGAGTTTTTCCGAGATCCTCCATCTGCCACAGTCATTTTCTTGTTTCCAATTGTGGTGGATTTTGATTTTTCCTTGTGTGGTCATTTCCTGTTGGAGTTCCTCCCTATCCGAATTTTCCATTTTGGGTTCCTGTTGCCACAAATCCTCCCGGAATCTGGTTGTTTAACCATTCCTCACTTCCCAAAAGTTGTGTTTCTAGATCTAGGTTTTGTTGCGCCACACTAGATTCCATATGGTTGATCCCTCCCTTGTGCCCATAAAACGAATTTGATCCTAGTCGTTGATGTCCAGGGCAAACTTGGCCTTCCAGAGGGTTTTCCACGTTGAATATTTTTCTTTGACCCATCTCCACCATAGTTTCACCCTATAGGCTTCATTGGTTACTTGTGGGTCTTATAACCCCAGGCCTCCTTTGCATTTTTGTTTGCAAAACTTCTCCCAGGACATAAGGGGCCATTTTTTCTTACTTTTTGCTCCTATCCATAGGAAGTCCCTTTGGATGGATCTTATATTTTGGAGTATTCCCTTGGGGGCGGGAAACACTGACATCATATAGGTCGAAATTGAGTTTAGAACCCCTTTGGTCAGGATAAGTCTCCCTGCTAGGTTGAGGGATCTATAAGTCTAATTTTTCACCCTTTCATTTAGTTTGTTGATCACTCCTTCCCATGTTGCCATTTTTCATGCTCTCTCTATCAGGGGGATTCCCAATTATTTCATTGGGATATTTTTGCATTCAAACCCCAAAATGTTTGCTAGGTTTCTTTGAATTGTTGGGTTGGTATTGAAGAAATAGATCATGGATTTGGAGTGATTCATTTCCTCTCCCGAGGCTTACCCAAACTTTTCTAAGATTATTTTATAGGATTTTTCTTCCTTGACCATGGTGTGCCATGGAGTAAGGTGTCATCAACAAATTGTTGGTGCATGGAGGTAGGGAAATTTTCAAAAGGTTTGATGCATGCTATTTCTCCTGCTGCAGTTCCGCTTTTTATGCTTCTATTGAGTGCTTCCATCATTAGAATGAACAAGAAAGGCGATAGAGGGTCTCCTTGTCTGATGCCTATTGAAGGCCAGAAGGGTTTGGCTAGGGCTCCATTGATTAAAAGTGAGTAACTTGTAATTGAGACTAGGCTGACAATCCAGTTGATCCAATAAATCTTCCTGAGTCTTGACCATATAGTGCCAGCTAATTTTTTCATAAGCCTTTGCTAGGTCAAGTTGGATTATCATCCCCCCTCTCCTATGGATTTTCAGTGTGTGTATCAACTCATGGGCATGGATGATGTTGTCCAAAAATTTTCGCCCTTCTACAAAACTCACCTATTCCTGTGAAATCAGTGTGGGTAGGAGAGGTTTCAGTCTATTGGCTATGACTTTGGAGATTATCTTGTAAAACAAATTTCATAAAGCTATGGGTATGTAGTGGTATGGGGTCCTTGCTTCATTTTATTTGAGGATTAGAGTAATCATCATGGCATTTAGCACTTTCAGAATGGAGGTCGAATGTCTGGAGTCTTCCACCACCCCATAAACGTCATGTTTGACCACTTCCCAACAAGCTTTGAAGAATTCCATTTTGAAACCATCTGGTCCTAGGGCCTTTCCGTTGGGCATCCCCTGTACCACTTGGTCAATTTCCTCCTTAGCGATGGGTTTGTTTAGGTTTATATTTTGTTCCTCGATAACTAGCATGGGGATGTGCTGAGTTATCCTTTGTATGGCCTTCGTTCGGTCTTGGTTGGGTTCCTGGGATATCCCATGGAAGTGATTTACCAATATATTTTCAATCTCCTTGTGGGACTCTCTCGATCCCATCCTGATCCCTAATTTTCAGGATTTTGTTGTGGGTTCTTCTAGCAATGGTTGTTTTATGAAAAAAATTGGTATTCCACTCTCCTTCCTTTAGCCACCTGATTCTGGACTTTTGGCGCCATAGAGTCTCTTCCTACTAGCATCTTTCTTCCCATTCCTGGGTCATTTGGATCTCTTCCTTTTTTCGATCCTCTATATAGCCCTCGTCTATGCATATTTCCTGGAGTTTCCTCATTCTATCTTCAATATATTTTTTTTCTTGGTTTATGTTTCCAAAGATTTCCTTGTTCCACTCCTTGAGTTTATGTTTGATGTACTTGAGTTTCTTATAAATTTTGAAAATTCCTTGTCGCTTGATCCGGTTTTTTCTCCTGCCACTATTGGTTGATGTTCTCCTTGAAGATGGGATGTTCGATCCAAAATTTATCGAATCTTAAAGGTCTATTCTTCGGTGTGGTTTGGAATTTTGCTTCCAATTGGACTGGCCAGTGGTCTGAACCCCCCCAGGGAAGGATGTTGCAGTATAAAATTAAACCCTATAGAATGATGGACTCTGACACCAAGAATTTGTCTAGCCTTGTCGCTATTTGAGGTTGATTTTTTCATTTGTTGTTCCATATGAGCTGGCCATTACTGGTTTTGATGTCCACCATCGCCACTGTGTCAATGAAATCTGAAAAGTCTTCCGGATCTCTATCCAATCTCTTGGTGCCTCCTTTTTTCTCGACAAGTGTCGTCATGATGTTGAAGTCCCCTACTAGGATCCAGTGGAGGTTGCTAGAGTGGGATTTTAGGTTTTCTAGGTCTAGGAGCATTCTTATTTTTTCTTCCAACATCTAGGGACCATACACATTAGTGCATAGAATCACCTCTATGTTACCTATGATTTGCATGTTAACTGAAAGTGTTTGACTGGTGGCTTCGAATGCTAGTAGATTCATCACTTGTGGGTTCCACAAAGTGAGAATACCGCCTACCATATTTTTTCCTTCAAGACCAACATCTTATACTTGGTCCATTGTTTTTTGTTGATTGTTTCCATTCTGTCTACATTGCATTTTGTCTCTTGGATGAAAATAGAAGTGCGGTTGTTCCTTCCTCGATCTACTTTTAAGGATTCTTTGATTTCATGGGTTGTTTGGGCCTCTAATATTCCATGTATAATCTTCATTTAAATATGTGGGGGGCAATTTGGAAAGATATTTTTTTTATCTTACCAGAGTTTATCGATTAGAGCTCCAAGTTCCCTAGGGATACGTTGTTTTGATTTTCTTTCTTTTTTCCTCCACGTCTGCTTTGGTGAGAGCTATGGTTGTCCCTCACTTGCATTTATTCCTAGGTGTCCTATCTCTCCATGCATGCACTTGACCCCTATAGAATTTTCTTCCTCCCTTAGGAGGAATAGGTATTGAATGCGATATAGTTGCTTGGTACACTGTCTGCTCCTTGTCTTTTCCATTTCTCTAGTATGTTTGGGACATCTATTCCTTCCTTTCCACAATATCTCTGATATCAGGATCTTCCGTACCTACCTCGCTCGATTTCATTTCCACGTCTCCCTCTTCCTCCTTCATGGGGGTGTTGGCATATCTGTTTTCTCCGTCCATATGAGTTGTGCTACCCCCTGTTCCATCTTATTTCTTGGACTATTTTTTGTTTCTCATTTGTTTGCTTGTTCCTTAGATTCTTTTAGCCTTTTCCTTTTCCTTTCCTCCTTCTTCCCCTTTTTGGTTTTTACTCACCCTTCCATTTCTGAATTTTAAGCTTCCGGGTTTGCTATTGGGGCTTTACACGGTTTTGTTTTCTCTTTTTTTTTGGTTCAGCTTGATAAACCCATCCTCATCCTATTGTATTTTGGTGTTTTCCACTTCTTGTTTTTGATAGGGTCGTTTCTCCGATTAGGTGTCCATGTTCATGGAATCTTCTACATCGGAATGGGATCTACTTGTAATTGATGCTTTGTATCCATTCCTCATCCACAATTTGGGGCTTATGGCTTCTAGAATTGCCCTCAAAACATCCATCTCTATCGCGGATCCTTGCATGGGAGGTATATCTCCCTTTTAGGATTGCTTAGATGTCTTCACGTATTTTTCAAGTTTGTTCCCGATTTCTTGAGAGGTCTTGAGGTAGCCCGATTATTCTAAGCGGAAGAGTAAAACTCGGTCAGGAAAAGACCTTACATTCTTGAAGGTTTCTTTCTCCGGGGATAATTTTTCCTTCCATGGTCGCATGCATAGTCCTGGCAGTGGAAGTATGCCCCTCCTCAAAGACTTTATCCCTATCCTCCAAGTTCATGAATACTATTGTAAAAAATCCTTTCAAACCCAAATTGGGTTCTAGTGCCCGGATTCCATTGATATTTTATTCCCGGTTCCACAGCGTTATTTTTGGCCAGACCCACATGCCCATGAACTTGAAAATTAGTGCATGCGTCTTCATCTAGTCCTGGAAGAGTTGTGTTTGTGGATATTCCAATATCACCTTTGGTATGCTTGTTGTTTTAGGTTTATGGATTGTGCCCTTTTACCCATTGGGGTTCGCTGGATCTTGTGCATCATTTTAGGTTTCTCTGGCTTCTTCCCCATGTGGTCCCTTTCTTCCTGGTTTCTTTCCTGATTCTTTTTCGGTCCAGATCAGGGTGCTTGTCACTAGTTCCTTGAAACTTACGCCTTGTGGGCCGCCCTCTATCCAACCGGACCTACGCTTGTATGAGGGGGTTCCATTACCGCTACCTTTGGTAACCATGATGTGCTATGTTGTGTGGTATTTATCCAAACCCTAGCTTGTTCTCTAGATGGTTTGGAAGAGCACTAGAGTTAGGAAGCTAAATACTTTGGGATGTTTGGCCTTCCATCTTCTCCCAACAAGCTAATTTAGTCTATAAGCCTATGCATAATGTTTGTGAAGGGGTTATTTGGTAGATAAGAGAGAGATTACATTAAGAATCATTCTTTCAATTTGTAATCCTAGTGCCTTAAACAGGAAAAACACCAAGTTAATTTTTCGATTGACAACAAAAAAAGACTGAGAAAACCATTTGATACAAATTTTCTCATTTGGGTTTCAAGGTAAATATCTATTTCTATGGTTGAATCCATGATTGTGGTTTTCTATGTAATTCCTACCATTTTCGTGATTATCTGTATGCATGCTTACTTCTAGGTTAATTAATTCCCCACAGTACCCAAAACCAATGTGAGTATTTAACAAGGTTAATGTATTATTGGTTCAATGTTTAACCATATGACTACAATTAGCAAAACATTTTGGTTTTAGTAAACTATGTGTAACAATCCAATTGACAAATTTCTCTATTTTTTATTGATAATTATGTTAATAACTTGTTGGATTTGAACCTACAACACTATTTTGTATTGGTTTAGTTGTTGGTATGAGGTTTGGCTTATGAATTGTGTATTCACATGTACCAAGCAATGATTTCTTTTATAGAATGGTTGGAAGAATTACCCACAGTGTATCACTCTCAAGCATGATCTTTTCTTACCTAAAACCAAACTATTCTCAAGCCATGGACCATGAATTATATCTTCAATCATCTTTTGTAGTGGTCCCAGCCAATAAAATCCAATGCATCCACACAAAGTCAACTCCTAGATATGCATTTGTTGGCATATGGGAAATGAGGACAATGAGTGTTCTTTCTCATGTTATTGCTTGAAGGTATAGTGTGTCTTCTTATGGTGAGAAAATATGTCAAGAGGAGTGTTTAATTCTTGCTCTTGTATGGGATGTGTTACTATCATAAATGGAGGGTAGTATTTAACTACCATAGTAGTGTACTTGAGTGCATTGCATAGTTAACATAACAAAATTAAATTGTTGGGTTTGACATTTAAGCACGAAACGTGTTGTGTGTTTGCACACTAAGATATATAGTGTTCTTGACTTTTTTGGAATAGCAAAATTGTAGAGACAAAGTCATAATGCATTCACAATGGTCTTGGATTTACAAGTCAACAAAACAAACAATATGAGTATTAAAACCATATAAAAACAAATATCTCCTTCTTAGTATTGAATCCATATGGAAGAAGCATAATCTCAACTAGTCTATAAATCATAGAGACATTACAATTTATTCCATAATGATAATTTGTGTTGATGAGATGGAATAGGCTATGGAATACTGTTAAGCCCTAATATTGGCTCATTACCCCTTAATTGGGGCATATTATATTAGTAATGTTATTTTATTTATGTGAGTTTAGGCCATTGGTTGTAATTATGCCTCATAGTCTCCTATATATGCACCAAAGAAGACATTTTCATTTTGAATCGTATTGTAACATTTAAGAATTAGGGGTGGGAGGGTTCCCCACAGAAGGGGCTTATTATCTGAGAGTATCTATTTTTCAAGGCATTGATTACTTTCACGGTTTTCTATGCTATATTGATGTTGGTTCTTAACATATGTTATCGAGCTCAAGGTCTTGGGGTTTTATTTGCTATCCGAGACACCATGGAATTTTCACTATAATTTTTTTCTACAACGTTTAAGAAGGAGCAGTTGGAGGATATTTATTAGAGAGGTCAAGGTCACGTTGGGTTCCAAATTCATCTCTGGAGGCCTTACACTTTCAGAGATAAACATAAGATAGGGTTATGGAATCATCAGGAAATGAGTCATTGCGGAATTTTCACTATAAAACATTTTATGTTTCGGACCCTAAAATATGGAGGCCATTTACGTAAATTATTAAGGTATCTATGGTAAAATTTCATCTTCTAGGCCATCTTAAATTTGTAGATACACCTTTTGTAAGATAGAGTATCAGACTAGTCTCAATAGGTGTTTCAATTAAAACAATCATAACTTCCTTAGAGTATCAGTGAGTGGAGATTTGGTTTCATTGGATCGTGGACAGTCGTAGTATTTTGGGTGTGAGTTTAGAATTGGATATCAATTATTTTTGTGCGGGGCATGCTATTACCAAATTGAGATCTCCTGGAAGTGAGCCAAAAATGCGACAGAAGTTGTGAGGAAGTTGCCATAAATTCCACTTGGCACATCAATTTTGATCAGACTTGTGGCGTGCAAAGAAGAAATATCAGAGAGAGATACCCACAAAAGAAATTTTCATACCAGGAAGAGACTGAGAAACTTGGGAGATAGAATAGAATAAATATTGTCTAGAAGAACCACCTCAAAATCAAGATTCAAAAAGTGATACATGGCCAATACCCATAGAAAAGGGACCTTCTACACCAAATAAGCCTCCAATCCTAATTGGACTCTTGATGAAGGTGAAGAAATGTGTAGGGACATAAATGAACTACAAAGAAGATGGATTAATGGAAGCTAAGTTAATGGATTCAATAGAGCTAAGTTGGATACTAAGATGGATGGCTTAAAAGGGAAATCATGGAAGTATTGAAAATTTACATAACAGAGAAGACACCTAAAAGTGAAAATGCATCCCATGATTCATGATGAGGACACAAGGAAGGTGAATCAAGAATGGAGAAACTCCAACATTGGTTTGAAGAACAACCACGTTCTAAGATTTATGAGGAAGTTTGATGGAAAGTACCCAATCACATGGATACCTCACATGGAGAAATTCAAAGTCTCCATAATGTGCCACATACAAAAGGTATGAATTGCTTCTTTATATTTAGAACCTAATCAATTTGTTTGGTGTCGATGGCTTTGTTCCCACAAATCCTCATCACTTGGACAATTTTCATGGAATAAATGATAGCACACTATGGGGATACAAGAGGCAATACCTTCTTTAGCCAATTGATGGAAATCTCAAGCAAAGGGTTCGATTCTAGAGCACATTGAGAACTGGGTGAATAAAGGTATAGATATTCTAAGATGAGCACTTGATTGATGTATTCATAGGAACTTTAAAGGATAACATTCAACATGAGGTTCTCCTTTGGGAACCCAATCATTGGAGAATGCATTTAAGGTGGCAAGAAATGTTGAAAGTAAAATATGGTTATGGCTACTAGAAAGAACAATCCTAGCATCTATATAGAGAACAATACTCCTTCTCCTAAAACACCTCAACCTACAAGGTTAGAGCCTGTAATTGGAGGAAAGTAAAGGCTTATGCTTTAATTGTGATAGCAAATACAGTCACAGTGGGGACATAAGTGGTGAGAAGAAATTATTCTACAGATTGTGAGGAATAGAACAAGAACAAGAACCATCTCAAGATGAAAGCATTGAAAAGCAATTTAGTTTGAAGAGTTGACTCCCATGATATCATGTAATGCATTGGTGGAATTAGCCTCCTCAAACCCTCAATATCTAGGATACATCAAAATAAAAGGTAATAGTCCTAATTGATTAAGGTACTCATAATTTCATTCACCTCAATTGTAAAGATCTCAACTTCTTTGTATATCCATCACCAAAGTCTCAAGTAATGACTGGATGGAGGAACTATAAATTTCTTAGGAAAATGCTTTAATATCAATCTTACTATGGGAATATGTAATGAATAGTCCAATGATTGTTATACCATGGGTGGTGTACTAGGAATCCAATGGTTACAATAATTGGGAATAGTAAACTTTAATTTTTCAAGAACTTTTCATGAAATTTTCATTGGAAAAGGGTGAGTTAAGAGGTATCCACCGAGGGAAGCCGGTGGTGTGTATCTCGGTGGGTGATAAGCTCTAGCAGAATGACAAAATTATTGAAAGGGGCATCAAGGCATTATTGCACAATTATGCTCACTAGATGTTCAAACATCTAAACCATCTATTCCTCAAGATCTCCGAGGATCATTGATAATCATTCCAAAGTATTTAGAGATATTCCCAAGGTCTCCCACAAACTGAAATCATGATCATGAAATTCACCTAATTCCACAGGGTGTTCCTCTAACATCAGGGCCATCTGAGGATATATACATGAGAAGAGTGAAGTGGGGTGTGGTTGAAGAAATGTTAGGCAGCATTATTAGACCTAGCCAAACTTCTTACTCATGTGTTAATGGTATTCAAGAAAAGATAGCTCATGGCGTATGTGTCCAGTTATAGAGAGCTCAACAAGATCACTATTAAATATAAGTTTCCCATTCCGTCATTGATGAATTGTTATATGAACTACATGGAGCAATCTATTTCACAAGAGTGGATCTCCGTTCAGGGTATCATCGAATCCCGAGTGAAGGAAGAAGTTATCCCAAAACAACATTCCGAACTCATGAGGCCATTATGAATTTTTTTTGGTCATGCCTTTTTGGCCTTACAAATGCACCTTCCATTCAAGGGTTGATGAATTCCATTTTCAAGCCCTTCCTTCAATTTGTGTTAGTATTTTTGATGATATACTAATCTATAGCAAGTCTTGGGAGGATCATGGTACAACATGTTGACAAGTTACTACAACTACCAAAGGAGAAACAACTATATGCCAAACCATCCAAATGTTTCTTTGGAGTAAAGGAGGTAGAGTATTTGGGTCATATTGTATCTCATGAGGTGTCAAGGTAGACCCTAAGAAGATTAAGTCCATGATGGGTGGCGATTCAAACATAAAAAAATCTTAGAGGATTTTGGGTTTGGCAGGTTACTACTACTTGAGTTTGGTTGAAACTATGGAAGAATAGCAACACCTTTAACATCACTAACTAAGAAGGATGCATTTCATGGACTCGGAGGCAACTAAAACTTTTGAACAACTTAAAGAGGTGATGTAAAATGTCTTGAACACTCAGACTTCACAAAAACCTTTGATACGGAATGTGATGCCTCGGAAATGGAATTGGTGTTGTCCCTAATGCAAGAAGGATGGCTGGATTTTGAAAGTCGACCAATCAAAGGGAGGGACTTACACAAACCCATTTATGAGGAAATGATGGAAATACTACATGCATTGAAGAAATGGCATCCCTTACCTAATGGGTAGGCACTTCAAGGTCAAAAGCGGATAGTAGTCTTAAATACTTCTTGGAACAAAGACTATCTTCAAAAGGGTACAACAAAATGGGTAACCAAGATATTGGGTTATGATTTTGGTGATCTATAAAGAAGCAAATGTTGTGGCAGGTGCACTTTTAATAAAGGATGAATATGTTGAGTGCTTTCTTTGATACTATCTCGATCTCAATTGGATAATAGAAGAAAGGGATGAATGGAAAAATGATGAAAAAGTGTGGACTCTCATTCAAAGGTTCTGTGAGGATTCCGATACATCAGATACATTTACATGGAAAAATGATTCACTATGAGTGCAAAGATGCAGCTTATATTTATGTAAGAACTCCCAACTCAAACAAAAGGTACTGTGGAATTGCACACCTCTCTAGTAGAGGAGGGCACTTGGGATTTTGAAAACCTACCATGGAGTTAAGAAGAGTTTCTTTTGGGATGGCCTTAAAACTAATGTTCAAAGGTTTGTGGAAGAATGTGTGGTTTGCCAACAAAATAAGATTGAAACAATTAAGACCAGGGTCTTTTTTTTACAATATCCATGGATTTCATCCGCGAGTTTACCAAAGTCCGAAGGAAGAGTGTCATCATGGTGATTGTTGATAGGCCGACCAAGTACACACTTTTATTACACTCTCTCATCCACCAAAGCTAGTACCAGGTTACCACCACATTCATGGAGCGGTTCAAAGAAGAAGCTACATGGCAGCCCGAGAAGATTATTGCTGGTGATGACATAGATCCCATCTTTCCTTTGGACATTTTTGGACATAATTATTTTCTTGTTTGGGTACTCAATTGGATCATAGCTCATCATCATCCTCAATCTAATGGACAAGCCGAGATAGTGAAAAAATGTGCGGAAGGCTACCTTCGTTGCTTGTCTCTGATAGAAACAGGCACCCTTGGCGAATGGTGGTATAACACTTCCATTTCATACCGCAACAAAATGACACCATTTATGGGACATGGTCCCTCTCTTCATCACTTCTTCTCTAAAATAAAAATCTAAAGGTTCAAGCGGTGGAAGATCACATCGAGATCAACAACAAATTCTCCAAATCTTAAAGAGATCGGAAGAGCACAACCATGACACAAAATGTGAAGAACAACAAGCAGATCCAACATCGTAGTGAAAGAAGTTTTGAAGTAGGGGAGTTGGGTGTTTTAAGACTACAACCATACAAATAGATGTCCTCAAAGAAAGCCAAAGAAGGATAATAAATTATCACCAAAGTACTATGGACCTTATAAGTTTTTGCAAAAGGTGGTACTATGGAATACAAGGTGGAGCTGCCTGCATCTTCCGCAGTACACCAGGTTTTCCATGTTTTCATGCTTAAGAAAGAAAGGTTATAGGTGACAAGATCCCGAGTTCAAACTATATTGCGGAGCTTGATGAGGGAAAAATCATATTCCGGAGCACGAAGACATCGCGACACAAGAATTACTTGATTGAGGAATAGATCCATTTCGAGAATCTCATTAAATGGAGGAAACTACCGGTACGGAGATTCCACTTAAGGAGAACCAGGTCTTTTATAGAAACATCGAGTTACTCAAGCATTGGGACAACACCTATCTCAAGGGAGGGGCATGTTAAGCTCTAATATTGGCTCGTATAATTGGGGCATATTATATTAGTAATGTTATTTTATTTAGCATGTGACTTTAGGCCATTAGTTGTAATTATACCTCCTAGTCTCCTATATATACCAAAGAGGACATTTTCATTTGAATCACTGTAATTATACCTCCTAGTCTCCTATATATACCAAGGAGACATTTTCATTTTGAATCATCTTCTACTTGAACATTTAAGTGGGGTAAAAGGAGGTTGCCCCCTCGAAGAGGCTTATTATCTGAAATTATCTCTTTTTCAAGGTGTTGAGTACTTTTCCTGAGGTTTTTCTATGCTATATTGATGTTTGGTTCTTAACAGGTCCATTGTTTATGGATCAACAAAATTAGGGGAATTTTGAGGTAAAAAAATGGGCCTCACAACAAAAAATGTATTATCAAAATCAAATTTAAAATAACCAATAGGATTCAAGATGACGATGCCAACCATAAGGGTAAATATTTTTGGAGGAAAATCATGAAAAATGGTTTTTAAAATCAAATTTTCGACTTATCTCCTTATATGTTTACTCAAATTTCAAGTGTAGGCACTCGTCACGGGTTCATGTTCCATCTCCCATTATTAAATAACACCATTCAACAATGGATTTCACATCTCAAATGAGGGAAGTAGTTGTGAACTTCATTTATTGCATGTGTAACGCTCTTTTTATGCATGCACCTGCTCCATCATGTTCCCCTTTCGTGTGCCTAGACTCAAAATAGTTCAAAATGTGTGGTACCTTGAGTTTTTTGTGAAACATACAAAACCATTGAAATACACGAGTATTTTTTTAATTGTCTTGTGCAAACATATAACCAAATCCAATGTTGATCCACATGTATGTTCATCTCCTTAAGTTGATTGTAAAACAATTGAAAGCAATGGTGTACGTAGTCTAAGTCATGGCACCAATCATTTCTTATGTAGAAGTGATACCCCTTCAATATAGTTCTTTTTTCTTCATTTATATCTGACCCATGCATGTATGTGATATGGAACATTATGTTGACTTTCTCTGAGTGATAATATTGGCTTTGAATCTCATTTTGCGGTTGAAGGGTGTAGTCATCAACAAAATCAACCACTGATAACACAGTACCAACAAGAAATGTATCTCTGCATATTCTAAAATCATCATCCTACCATCAAGCCACATACACATGTTGAACATATTGTTGTGTCTTTTTGACAAAGTCCTTCATGAAGTCACACACTCATACCTAGGAAGTCACCAATTGTATATTTTTTCTTGCATGCCCTCCATCAATATCATATGCGACATATTTAAAGATTTGCAAGGAAACCTCCTTCCTCCCCAATTCATACTCGTCGCTTACATCGATGCACTTCCTTAGTAATTAAATTCCACCGCACTTGGGGCATGTCCCATCTCAGAAATATTTTTGATAAATGCACAACCCTCTGGCCTTGTACACAAGATGTTGTAAATAAATTCTTTAAATGACAATGACGACAATATAACTGAGTATTCCTGCAAAAGGGTGTTATGAACAAAATGAAAAATATGTGTGTGTGTGTGTGTGTGTGTTTGTGTGTCATGATAATAGCCAGACTCAATGTGATATATACAACAAAATTTGTTATGAATTGTGTTTATTCAAACATACCAAGGCTTGGATTTATGAAAATATCTTTGGCCCAAGTTAAGTGCACTATGTATTGTCTTGAATCTCTCATACAATTTTATTTGTGTAATGTCAAGAAAGTGTTTAATATGGTGTTCACAGCCCCTAGATCCCCATCTCAATTTTAATACATCTTTTTGGTTGGAAGAAGGCCTAGTGTTCTCATGCCAGAAATATTGTACTAGTCCCTTAACTGCTCCAATTAAATTCATGTCAGAATGAGGTAGCCTACCAATGAAGGCCCACAAATATGTTGGGCCACCTATGTCGAGGTTATCTCATCTATGAGAATACTTTCTAAGGGTTTTGATATTGCATTTCATGAGATGAGAGGTTTGTTGTAGAAAACAATGTTTTCTTGTGATCTTGCTAACAATTGATGGTGAAAAGACACGACGAGCTGCATTGCGGTATTTAGAATGAGATTTCTTACCAATTCTTTGAAAAACATCTACAAGTTTTCTAACAATATGATGATTTATTTCTAAACTTTTGATTGTTTTAATGCCTAAAATTCTCCTAACAAGAGTCAAAATTCTAGATTTTAACCAAGCCAAAAATATTGTTGTTTTTAAGTTTCTGTGGTGAGGAGTTTCGCATGTGTTGTTCTGATAATCCATAGTTGGTGTCATTTTGTCATCGACGTTTCAAATTCGAATCGGGATTCATCATCAGGACTAATCATCGAATGAGGGCTAAAAAATAATTGAAATTTAGCGATATCGTATTTTGGTTCAAAATATTCTTTAATGATTTTATAAGAATGATAACGAATAGTGTGGCTAGGTAACTTACCTTAAATTGATGATAGACCACTTTAATCCACATGGATGTATTTAGGATTTGTTCATC
>SNQJ01S0208332.1:0-16184 GCA_010110895.2 Picea sitchensis | reverse complement strand
CCTAAGTATTTTGGCTTAATTCATCGTTTAGCCGTTAATTCCTCCTTATTTCTCCATCTGGTTCCCTGTTTGTGCCTGACTATAGTCTACGGGAACATATAGACTACTAAGTCGCTCCCTGCTGGCCTAATCTTGGGGACGGGACATCACAGATGAAGGGCTAGGATAGGTCCTCTAAGGTGTCTCTCAAGCCTCCAAAGGCTATCGTCATCATCCGGTGTGCGAGATATGGTATCTGACCTGTGGGCTTCATGCCCCAAGGAAGCCAAAGCTAGACTTGTTCCTCCAAAACTATCCACCAAGCAAGGTCCTGCAAAGACAATGAATGCGCCCTCCAAGGGCCTCATGTCAAACATATCATAGCAAGTAAAATCACATCTAATACACGAGGCACCTAAACACGTGCATCAAAACTACCTCATCAAATTAAATAGGTGCTCAAAAACCCTATGCAATTGACCAAGTTTAGGTATGGGAGGGGTGTCATAAAACCCTATTAGGTGAGCCAAAACCCTCAAGTAGGGGATGCTTCCAAAGGTAACCCCTTCAAGGTCATGTAGTGGATATGAGGTGGATGGGGATTAGTCTTCATAGGTGTTGAAATTAATGCAGCTGCAAGAGCCATTCTCTTGAGGATGGAAAAGACCCTAGCTGTAGACTAGGCCCCCCAACACACTCCTGGGTTTCTTGGTATGAGACCAAGCAATGAGAGCCATCGCAAAAGACCCTTGTGAGGGCCCCCAGTAGATGACTGGGGTTCTTGGTCAAGAACCAAGCAGAAAGACCCTCTTGAGGGCCCCCAGTAGATGACTGGGGTTCTTGGTCTAGAACCAAGCAACAAGACCTTTGTGAGGGCCCCTAGTAGATGACAGGGGTTCTTGGTCTTGGACCAAGCAGTAAGTCCCTAGATGTGTCTAGGTCCCCTGGATGTGTTCCAAGTAACCCTTGCTTGATGCATGGGTTGATCCTTGGTCTTGTACCTTGGTGGATAAGACCCTAGATGTGTTCTAGGGCCCCCAGATGTGTTCTTGGGCAACCTGGTTCCTGACCAGGTCGAGCTTGGTGTAATATCAAGATGTGTTGATATGTGATCCTCTTCTTCTCTCCTAGGATGTATTTAGGAGTGTCTATGAAGATGGACTTGATCACATTGTTGATGTACCCCCTTACGTAGTGATGATAAAGTTTATAGGTCTCTATGAGACTCATGTGGACATGTTTTGCCATTATGTAACTCCCCTTGAATTTGTCGTAAAAGTTAACCCTTTGTTGTTTGCCTTCAGTCTTGTTTTATGTGATGGGGATTTTATTTATGGGATTAGGGTTTTATATGTAATTAGGTTTTGTATTAAATATTAATTGACATATTAATTAATATTTATATTAATTAAATGTAAAAAATTAATTATAATTCTATTTACCCTAACCCCTCTCCCTAACTATAAATTAGACCCTACCCTTTGTATTTTTTGTTCATTCATTTTCACACTCACACTCTCTCCTCTCTCTCTTTGCTGCGGCTACCTCAGTGATTAGCTTCTTGTGTGATGCGGCCTCTTTTGTTGGTGATCCAACTTTAGATATGAGTTTTGTCATTGGCTAGGTGCTACTTCTAGTTGACTGTTGATTTGTAGAGGGGAGTGGCTCCTTCTCCCCAACTACCGGATCTATCCTTCTGAGCCCTAAGGACTCCCTTGCTGTCTTCTGAGCTGAGGCCCCTTCTCCTAGGCTGTCGGATCTGTTCCAAAGGCCCACAGACCTAAGCACAGGTTTCGTGGCCTCCTTTATGCGCTGTCTCTCTACTATATGAAGGTCACGACCTCTCCTCCTAGCTCCTGCATTCTGAACTGAGGTCCCCGTGAGGGATTTTCTCTTGCTGTCCAGTGTTGTTTCCCTGTTGTGTGAAGGCTGTGGCTTCCTCTACTGGCTGCCAAATGTTTCTAATACTTGTTGTCCCCTGGTTTGGGGTGTTTATCAAGTGCTACCTTCCTTTTCTGTTATGAAGGGTTTGATATGGACTGTTTTTTATGTAGTGTTTGCCTTTTGATTATGGAGGGTTTGACATGATACTACCAGATCTGATTTTGTTTTCTTATGGGGCCACCTATACTTCAGATCTGGTTTTGTTTGCTTATGGGGCCACCTATACTTCAGATCTGACTTTTGTTTGCTTATGGGGCTACCTATACTTCAGATTTGAGTTTTGTTTGTTTATGGGGCCACTTATACTTTTAGATTTGAGTTTGTTTGTTTATGGAGCCTCTTGTATCTCCAGATTTGAGTTTGTGTTTGGGTTTGACACTTGTTCTCAGTTCAGAGGGTTTTTCTTTTGAATTGATTTCCTTGCTGTGCTATCACTGTTTATTGGAGGTTTACTCTTTGAGGTTATTTGTGTTTATGACGTTGATTTATTATTGTTTCCATTGGGGTTTTACTATCCATGGAAAAACTGTCCCACAGTTCTTTTGACAAGAGATCAAACCCTAGAGGTTTGATATATGAACCTAAACTTCATTTGAGCATACTTACAGAGGCATACATCTACATGTGACAGGTACACATTCTTCATTGGCTAAGAGGTAAGCTAAGATTTGTTTTTCTGCACTCAGGAATTTTTTTTATGTTCAAAAGTTTAATTTCATGTACACAGATCTGTTTATATCTCGGTTTAATGTGTTGATTTAAAATTGTTTTAGTGAACTAATTTTAAAATAATGTCACTGTTTTACTTTTACCCTAAAATTCTAACATGGTATCAGAGCATAGGGCGTGAAAAAGATCTCTTTAGTGACAAACTCTTGAGCCTACGTAGATCCTTTTTAGGGGAATGTTCTTGTAGACTCTAGAACCTCACTTGTTTTAAGGCTTAGGCAAGCACATACATTATGACTAAGTATGAAGATCCATGCCTTCCAAGGTGAAGGGATTGGCTTGGACTTAAATTGCAGATTCCAAACTGTCAAAGGCTATTTAGTATTCCTTGTTGATCTTGATTCAGACCCTGCTAGGGCTTCTGGGTTCTGAAGGGGGACTCTTGGTAATCCTCTAGTTTACCCTTGGTTATCTATTGATTTTCAAGACTTTTCTCCTTTACTTTGACTGCAAATTAGATGATGACACTTACCCCCAACAACCCTTTCTCACTTCTGAGCTAGGCCAAGCTAGTTGGAGTTCTAATAAAGAATGCTTGGGAATGTAACCATCATTTTGAAGATCACAAGAGATAGGTTTAAGCTTTTATAATGTTATTGTTACTGATGCTTGGTGAGTTCTTAGCTTTCATTAAATAAGGTTTTTGTAAATTGCAATGGCATTGACATAATCACTAGTAAAGGAATTTTAAAATGGGAAACTGTGTAACTTCAGTGAATGATAGCACCTTATGCACTTAATGGTCATCCATATGTTTTGTACTACAAAGAGTACACGAGCTTTAAAGTTAACCATAATACATTGATTGGTGGAAACTTGACAATTCTTTGGTGTTTGGCTTTGAGAAAAACATGTGAGGGCCGACTTTTGTAAGAACATAATTTGGGAAAATACAGTTTTTGGCCTCATTCTTTAAGACGTATTGTTAACTCTTAGCATATGGATGAATAATGTATTATCCACAGGACAATGGGATAATCTCTTGAGGATATGGAATTACTTGAACTAACAGATTCATATCAAACATCTGCATATACAGAAGATGTCTTAGATAGCTTCAGTTGGTAACAGGCTGCAAAGTACATGTATGTCTTCAGCCTAAGCAAGTTCATGGTAAGTCCAGGTATGCATCATTTACATTCATTTTGTGATGACAAATGACAACAAGAAGAGCTATGTTTACCTTTCTGTCATATTTATGAACCGTTATCTCAATGGAATACTGTCAGAATCTCTTTTGTATTCTTGTTATATGAGCAAGGAAGTTGTGATCTCAACACATACTTATTTTAAATTGATGTAAGCTAGGTATTTCTCCTTGGTTTGGAAACTCAGCAGTATGTTGGTCTATTATCCCTGATATGAAAGACAACTTGTAACCTTGGGTTATTTTCTTGGTTAAGGAGTCCAACAAATTATCTTGGTAGTTGGGATATTTTTCCTCGTTTTGGGAACCCTACATAAATCTTCTTTTAATCGAGAGTCCTTAGATTGTAATTGAGCCATTATCCTTGGCACAGGAGCTCAATAAGTCTAACTCAGGTTTTCATATGAAACTTGGTACTGGCAGCAAGAAAATCTTGAAGAGATACGACACCAGACTAGAGTCAAAGGATCTTATAGGTTCAGAGGGAGCCAATTTGCACATGCAGGGAGGCAGACATTTTATGAGACTTGGAGGGAGCAGTCCCTGCATATGAGTTAGACCATGACCTTCAACAGATGGTAGTATTGAGGTTAAATTTGTGACTCGTGACTTCTCTCAGAAAGAAGGGATTATCTATGACAAGATCCTTACTTCCATCAGGATCTTTATCTCTCTTGTCGCAGTTTTTGATTTGGAAACTTCACCAGATAGATGTTAAGACTGATTTTCTTAACAATGAAGTTGTGCAAGAGGCTATACATGGGAAAGAATCCCATAGATTGTTACAAGCTACGAGAGCTTGGTATGAAAGTATTGACAATCTCTCTACATAATCTTGTGTTCACCAAGAGTATTGCAGATCCCAATCTTTATATAAAGATTGTACGAAATCATCTTGTTATCTTAAGATGATTTGTTCATTATAGGAAAGGAAATTTTTGATAGCTTAGACTAAGAGGGAGCTCTTCAACAGAAGTTGAAAGGAAAGACTTGAGTCTTTTGCATTACTTTCTGAGCTTAGAGGTGTGGTAGAAACCAGGTGAGATGCTTCTCTCACAAAAGAAAGTACGCAGTTGATATGCTCCGCAGACTTGGCATGTTGGACTGTAAGTCTATATCCACACCGATATTTTTCCAAACTAAAGAAGTTACTAGATCAAGCTACAGTTTCATATCCGAAAGACCTCATTGGGTTCTTGATGTATCTTATACACACCAGACTGGATATTTACCATGCAGTGAATGCCCTCATCCAGCTCATATGTGAACCGAAGCATATTCATATGGTTGTTGTTAAACGTTTTTTGAGATATGTTCGAGAGACTATAGCCTATGGGCTTAGATACACTTCAGTGGAGGTGTAATGCTTCATGGTTATACATATTCAGATTAGATGGGCAGTACAGTGGATTGGAAGAGTACTTCCAGATATTGTTTTAGCTTGGGTTCAACTATGTTCTCCTGATTCAACAGGTAACAGGGCTCCATAGCCCAAAGCACTATAGAGGCAGAATACATTGTTGCAAGTGCTGCCAGTATTGAAGCAACATGGCTCAAAAATCTACTCTCAAATTTGTTCAGTGTTGAGTTGGAACCCACAGTGATCCACTTTGATAACCAGAGTTGTGTAAAGCTCTCCGTGATTCCTGTGTTTCTATGACAAAACACATTGAGATGAGATTTCACTATGTTCGGGACATAGTGCAAAAGAACATTCTCAGTATTCAGTATATTTCGATGGCGGAACAAAACTCTGATATTTTGACCAAGCCTCTGTCATTGACAAAGCATGTGTACTTTCGAGACAAGCTTGGTGTTACTGAGAATGCCTCTCTTGCTGAGAGGGAGTGTTGAAATTAATGCAGCTGCAAGAGCCATTCTCCCGAGGATGGAAAAGACCCTAGTTGTAGACTAGGGTCCCCAACACACGCTTGGGGTTTCTTGGTATGAGACCAAGCAGTGAGAGCCATGGAAAAAGACCCTTGTGAGGGCCCCCAGCTGATGACTGGGGTTCTTGGTTTAGAACAAAGAAGAAAGACCCTTGTGAGGGCCCCCAGTAGATGACTGAGGTTCTTGGTCAAGAACCAAGCAGAAAGACCCTTGTGAGCCCCCCCAGTAGATGACTGGGGTTGTTGGTCTAGAACCAAGCAGCAAGACCCTTGTGAGGGCCCCCAGTAGATGACTGGGGTTCTTGGTCTTCGACCAAGCAGTAAGTCCCTAGATGTGTCTAGGGCCCCTGGATGTGTTCCAGGGAACCCTTGCTTGATGCATGGGTAGATCCTTGGTCTCGTACCTTGGTGGATAAGACCCTAGATGTGTTCTAGGCCCCCCAGATGTGTTATGGGGCAACCTGGTTACTGACCAGGTAGATCTTGGTGTAATATCAAGATCTGCTGATATGTGATCCTCTTCTTCTCTCCTGGGATGTATCTAGGAGTGTCTATGAAGATGGACTTGATCACATTTTTGATGTACCCCCTTATGCAGTGATGATAAAGTTTATAGGTCTCTATGAGACTCATGTGGACATGTTTTGCCATTATGTAACTCCCCTTGACTTTGTCTTAAAAGTTAACCCTTTGTTGTTTGCCTTCACTCTTGTTTTATGTGATGGGGATTTTATTTATGGGATTAGGGTTTTATATGTAATTAGGGTTTGAATTAAATATTAATTGACATATTAATTAATATTTATATTAATTAAATGTCAAAAGTTAATTATAATTCTATTTACCCTAACCCCTCTCCCTAACTATAAATTAGACCCTACCCTTTGTATTTTTTGTTCATTCATTTTCACACTCACACTCTCTCCTCTGTCTCTTTGCTGCGGCTACCTCAGTGATTAGCTTCTTGTGTGATGCAGCCTCTTTTGTTGGTGATCTAGCTTCAGATTTGAGTTTTGTCATTGGCTGGGTGCTTCTTCTAGTTGACTGTTGATGTGTAGAGGGCAGCGGCTCCTTCTCGTTAACTGTCGGATCTTTCCTTTTGAGCTGTAAGGACTCCCTTGTTGTCTTCTGAGCTAAGGCCCTTTCTCCTAGGCTGCCAGATCTGTTCTAAAGGCCCACGGACCTAAGCACAGGTGTCGTGGCCTCCTTTATGCGCCGTCTCTCTACTATATTAAGGCTGCGACCTTTCTTCCTAGTTGCTGAATGCCGAACTGAGGTCCCCATGAGGGTTTTTCTCTTGCTGTCCAGTGTTCTTTCCCTGCTGTATGAACGCTGTGGCTTTCTCTATTGGCTGCCACATGTTTCTAATACTTGTTGTCCCTTGTGTTGTGGTGTTTAATAAGTGTTTCCTTCCTTTTTCAGTTATGAAGGGTTTGATATGGACTGTTTTGCTATGGAGTATTTTCCTTTTGATTATGGAGGGTTTGACATTGATACTACCAGATCTGATTTTGTTTGCTTATGGGGCCACCTATACTTCAGATCTGGTTTTGTTTGCTTATGGGGCCACCTATACTTCAGATCTGAGTTTTGTTTGCTTATGGGGCGACCTATACTTCACATCTGAGTTTTGTTTGCTTATGGAGCCACCTATACTTTCAGATTTGAGTTTGTTTGTTTATGGAGCCTCTTGTATCTCTAGATCTGAGTTTGTGTTTGGGTTTGACACTTGTTCTCAGTTCAGGGGGTTTTTCTTGTGAATTGATTTCCTTGCTGTGCTATCATTATTTATTGGAGGTTTACTCTTTCGGGTTATTTGCTTTTATGACGTTGGTTTATTAATGTTTCCATTGGGGTTTTACTATCCATGGAAAAACTGTCCCACAGTTCGTTTGACAAGAGATTATGAACCTAAACTTCATCTGAGCATACTTACAAAGGCATACATCTACATGTGACAGGTATTCTTCATTGGCTATGAGGTAAGCCAAGATTTGTTTTTCTGCAATCAGGAAATTTGTTTATGTTCACAAGTTTAATTTCATGTACACAGATCTGTTTATATCTCGGTTTAATGTGCTGATCTAAAATTATTTTAGTGAACAAATTTTAAAAGAATGCCACTGTTTGACTTTTTCCCTAAAATTCTAACATGGTATCAGAGCATAGGGTGTGAAAAAGAGCTCTTTAGTGACAAACTCTTGAGCCTATGTAGATTCTTTTCAAGGGAATGTTTTTGTAGATCAATAGTAAGTTTGTTTCATCCTATTTTCAGTATGACTCCTTTTAGACTCTAGAACCTAACTTGTTTTAAGGCTGAGGCAAGCACATACATTATGACTAAGTATGAAGATCCCTGCCTTCCAAGGTTAAGGGTTTGGCTTGGACTTAAATTGCAGATTCCAAACTGTCAAAGGCTATTTACTGTTCATTGTTCATCTTGATTTAGACCCTGTTAGGGCTTCTAGGTTTTGAAGGGGGACTCTTAGTAATCTTCTAGTTTACCCTTGGTTATCTTGTTATTTTCAAAACTTTTCTCCTTTCCTTTGACTGCAAATTAGATGATGACACTTACCCCCAGTAACCCTTTCTCACTTTTGAGCTAAGCCAAGCTAGTTGAAGATCTAATAAAGAATGCTTGGGAATGTAACCATCATCTTGAAGATCACAAGAGATAGGTTTCAACTTTTATAATGTTGTTACTGATGCTTGGTCAGTTCTTAGCTTTCATTAAAAAAGCTTTTGGTAAATTACAATGGCATTGACAAAATCACTGGTAAAAGAATTTTAAAATGGGAAACTGTGTAACTTCAGTGAATGATAGCACCTTATGCACTTAATGGTCATCCATATGTTTTGTACTACAAAGAGTACACGAGCTTTAATGTTAACCATAATACATTGAGTGGTGGAAACTTGACAATTCTTTGGTGTTTGGCTTTGAGAAAAACATGTAAGGGATAACTTTTGTAAGAACATAATTTGGGACAATACAATTTTTGGCCTCATTCTTTAAGACGTATTGTTAACTTTTAGCATATGGATGAATAATGTATTATCCACAGGACAGTGGTATAATCTCTTGAGGATATGGGATTACTTGAACTAACAGATTCATATCAAACATTTGCATATACAGAAGATGTCTTAGATAGCTTCAGTGGGTAACAGGCTGCAAAGTACATGTATGTCTTTAGCCTAAGCAAGTTCATGGTAAGTCCAAGTATGCACCATTTACATTCATTTTGTAAATCTTGGTGTAATATCAAGATGTGTTGATATGTGAACCTCTTTTTCTCTCCTGGGATGTATCTAGGAGTGTCTATGAAGATGGACTTGATCACATTGTTGATGTACCCCCTTATGCAGTGATGGTAAAGTTTATAGGTCTCTATGAGACTCATGTGGAAATGTTTTGCCACTATGTAACTCCCCTTGACTTTGTCTTAAAAGTTAACCCTTTGTTGTTTGTCTTCACTCTTGTTTTATGTGATGGGGATTTTATTTATGGGATTAGGGTTTTATATGTAATTAGGGTGTGACTTAAATATTAATTGACATATTAATTAATATTTATATTAATTAAATGTCAAAAATTAATTATAATTCTATTTACACTAACCCCTCTCCCTAACTATAAATTAGACCCTACCCTTTGTATTTTTTGTTCATTCATTTTCACACTCACACTCTCTCCTCTCTCTCTTTGCTATGGCTACCTCAGTGATTATCTTCTTGTGTGATGCGGTCTCTTCTTTTGGTGATCCAGCTTCAGATCTGAGTTTTGTCTTTGGCTGGGTGTTACTTCTAGTTGACTGTTTATGTGTAGAGGGCAGTGGTTCCTTCTCCCTAACTGCTGGATCTGTCCTTCTGAGCCGTAAGGACTCCCTTGCTGTTTTCTGAGCTGAGGCCCCTTCTCCTAGGCTGCTGGATCTGTTTTAAAGGCCTACAGACCGAAGCACAGGTGTCATGGCCTCCTTTATGCGCTGTCTCTCTACTATATGAAGGTTGCGGCCTCTTGTCCTAGCTGTTGCATGCTGAACTGAGGTCCTAGTGAGGGTTTTTCTCTTGCTATCCAGTGTTGTTTCCCTGTTGTGTGAAGGTTGTGGCTTCCTCTACTGGCTGCCACATGTTTCTAATACTTGTTGTCCTCTGTGTTGTGGTGTTTATCAAGTGCTGCCTTCCTTTTCAGTTATGAAGCGTTTGATATGGACTGTTTTTCTATGGAGTGTTTGCCTTTTGATTATCGAGGGTTTGACATTGATACTACCAGATCTGATTTTGTTTGCTTATGGGGCCACCTATACTTCAGATATGGTTTTGTTTTCTTATGGGGCCACCTATACTTCAGATCTGAGTTTTGTTTTCTTATGGGGCCACCTATACTTCAGATCTGATTTTTGTTTGCTTATGGGGCCACTTATACTTTCAGATCTGAGTTTGTTTGTTTATGGAGCCTCTTGTATCTCCAGATCTGAGTTTGTGTTTGGGTTTGACACTTGTTCTCAGTTTAGAGGGTTTTTCTTGTGAATTGATTTCCTTGCTGTGCTATCACTGTTTATTGGAGGTTTACTCTTTGAGGTTATTTTCTTTTATGACGTTGGTTTATTATTGTTTCCATTGGGGTTTTACTATTTATGGCAAAATTGTCCCACAGTTCTTTTGACAAGAGATCAAACCCTAGAGGTTTTGATATATGAACCTAAACTTCATCTCACCATACTTACAGAGGCATACATCTACATGTGACAAGTACACATTCTTCATTAGCTAAGAGTTAAGCTAAGATTTGTTTTTCTGCACTCAAGAAATTTGTTTATGTTCAGAAGTTTAATTTCATGTACACAGATCTGTTTATATCTTGGTTTAATGTGTTGATCTAAAATTGTTTTAGTGAACAGATTTCAGAAGAATGTCACTATTTTACTTTTTCCCTAAAATTCTAACATTAGGTTTATGGGTTTCATGACATACAAGGGCTCGTATTGTCTCATCTATGGGTGCCTTTGTAGAGAGTGTGTTGCACCTTCGTTTTCAATGCATGTTTTTTCTAAGCCCATTTATTGCCATTAATTAATTAAGGTCCAGAATGACTGGGTACTCCCTGTTGATCACCTATTCAACTAGGGGGTCAACTCCATGTACCATGAAGATATGCACCTGATGGTACTGCCAAGTGGAAGACTTGTTGGTTCTACAAGGCAGTTTTTTCCTTCAACATTTTTTTGTAATTGGAATTTCCACTCCCTTGCGTGGGATAATAATGTAATAGGTCTACATGGATCATAGTTTAAGTCAATTGCATTAGGACTTCTTCATTAGGGGAGTTTCTTTCACTGAGTGTTTTTTATCCTCAGGTTATTAATTGGGCTTTTCAGCCTTATTAATTTCCCTTGAGTTTTTCACTCCCACAATAATTTCTCCAAAGTAGTAAAAGGTGTTCTAATGGTCGAGCCCTATGTAACTAAGGTCTAGAGTGTTGATTTATGACCATGTTAGACATGTCCTAGAGTCTCACGAAATTCCATTAAGATTTGATAGGAATTTTTTAATAATTAAAATTCCCGCAAACTGGGGATTTTTAATTATTTTCGATGTAAAATGTAAAAAAGTGGTACTTGGGTATTTTGTATAGGGGTATGAGTACTCAAATCAAATGTTTCATACACCCCTACACCATTGGACCAAGTCTCAACTCATTTGGACAAGTTTTGTTAGGTTTTTGTCCATGATGAGTCAAAGTTAGTAAAAAATCAGCATGTAATTGGCTTAATTAAAATAGCCAAATTTTGTAAAGGTTATGAAAGTCATGAGAGAGTGTGGGAAAAGTGTCCCAATAGCCTTTCTTAAGTTAGGAAAACATTTTCCAACTTAGAAAAACCTCCTTAGCCTAACCCACAACCCACATTCACTAACCCACTAGAAGAGAGGCGCTCACCCCCTCTTTCTCATTTCTCATAAAAAATAAAATAAACCATGGGAACCCCTAAAACTTTAGGAAAGTTCCCCACTTGACTTTTAAATAATAGGGAAAGGGGTTTCTCCCTTCCCAACTCACCCCTCATCCTCCCACTTGCCCTCTTGCCCAAAAAGTGCACCCCCCTTGATGAGACCCTCCTCCTTTGGATGGGTGACACTTGGAGCCCATCCAAGTGGGTTCCCTCCTCTTCCTTTCCTATAAATTAAGGCCTCCTCCACTCTTTTTCCCATCTATTCTCATAGCAAGTCTATTATGCCAAAATTTCTATTTTCTCCCTCTCTCTCATGTGTAAGTTTTGCCACAAGTATTTGTGTTGAGATTTTGGGGGATAATAAAGAAAGCTTTGGAGAAATTTTGGTGCATTGGGAGTCTTCTTGGTGTGCTATTGTGTGTTATTGAGGTGATATGTTTCCATTTAGCTTCATGTTTGCTTTCACTAGTTTGTATATGGAGATTTAAGCAAAGTATTTTGCTTGAGTATTATTGATACTAGTATTGCTATTGGTTTTGTGGTAGTTCCATAGTTAGTTTGGAAAGTATTTTGCAAGCTTCTTTGGATCATCTCACCTTCATTTCTTCTTGTGTAGCAAAGGACAAGCTTACTTGGAAGTCACTAAGGGTTGAAGGATTGGCTCTAGAGTGGAGAGCCAACTCTCTTTAACTTTCCAAAGTTTTAATAATTATCTAACCTTGTTTCCTTTTCCTCTTTATCTTTCTAACATATTGTTATGACATAGAATAGATGCACAAAGTTTCATAAAAAAAAATATCAAATTTTCTATTTAAGTTTATTGTTTATTTGGGCTAATCTATCTAACAAATTGTATGGTTTTGTAGCATTTTAGAGGGTATCCTTTTAACATATTTCTTGTAGATTTTTAGCATTAAAGGAGAGTTGCTACAAGCTATTTAGCCCCAAAGGCCTCCAAAGGGCATCTTCAAGTTGGACATCAAGTCCACCCTCTTTGTACATCTCCTAAATAATTGTAAGCCACCCTTGAGAGTCTCTTGGGTGTGCCTTCTTGCAAATTTACTTAAAAAATCTGATATTGTAATAGTTAGGATTTCCCTTTATTGCTTTTCATTTTTACACCCATACTTGGCCAAAACAGTAGGCATTGTGCCTCCACTTGTGCCATTGTTGTGGGATTTGCATTTTTATTTCCAAAAGTCTTTTATTTTTTTTATAATACCCTACTTGGCCAAAACGGTAGGCATTGTGCCTCCACTTGTGCCATTGTTATGGTAGTTTTTCTTTCAAGTTATTTCATTCTTTCAAGCAACTTAATTTTAATTCTTTGTTTATACCCACATTGGTCAAACGGTAGACATTGTGCCTCCACATGACCATAGATTGTGAGGCAATAATTTCATTTATTTTGTAAAGCAATCTACAAACTAATTTCATTATTTGTTTAAAGCAAACTAATAAAACTTGTCAACTCATTTATTTTGCCCCATCTTGCAAATTGGCATAAGACATCCTTGCAATAACGAAAGGCTTGTTTTAATTTAAAATCATTGCTCAAGTAATTTTTGTGTTCCCAACGTTTTCCCCGTATTCTCTCCCCTTGCCACTTAGTTGGATCCTGGGTGACAAGAAAGGGCAAAGGTTGGAGGTAGTAATTAGGCATCCAACCATTCATTCTTTTTACACCATAAAAGAGAAGACTTGGAAAGAAACTCGGAAGGTGCTAGGTTGGGGACGATCTTACGACGCTCAATGTCCTTTCCGGGCGGAGTACCTTGTTCTTTGGATTTGACCTGTGGAGCTAGGGTAGGCCTTGTTGCCATACTTCTTGAGCACCCAACACTTCCTTTTGGATTAAAGAATAAACGGTTTTGGGGTAGTCACATAGTTTAGGATACAATCTTCCACATCTAATCCCCCTAATCAAAGTGACACATAAAATTTATTAAAATTAAGCTACACCCACTACATTCACAACACTTGCAATACATGTTTCAAGGCAATCTCATGACATAGCATTTCAATTTCATTTTGCAAGCAATCTCATGGTGGTGTAATTTATTTTCAAGCAATTTTTCATTTCAAGTTTTACAATCACATTTAAGGCAATTCACTTTTCATACATTTGGGTATCTCAAGCATTTCACATTTTAAGCAATATCTACATTTTGGTGTCTCATGTGATTGGTGTATAATCTAATTTCCTTTGTATCCTTGTAATATCGTCTAATGTGCTTATTCTTTCTCTAAAAGTTTTATGTATGATATATTTCATCATTTCGTTTTGTGAGTTGAATGTTTCATTTATCTAACTATCTCTTTCATGTATATTGTGTAATTATCTAGTTCATCTTGTTCATTGTAAGCTATCTTCCAAATATTTAATTTGTGTCATTTCAATTTGTATACTTCAATTTGTATATTTCAATTTGTAATAATCTCTTGTTGTATCAATAACATTGTTATTTTTGTGTAAGGTGTATCTAGTTCTTTTTGTTGTATAATCTAATTGACCCCTTGCCCAACCTTAGGCACTAGTCATAGTTGACTTAGGGAAAGGTTTGACTTTCATTGAAAAGGTTGCATTTGCATTGTTGCTTGCCATATAGGCTAGTTTCCCCTCACCTTTAAGAAACTAAAATTAACTCCTAGAATTCATCTAATAATTCACATAGTTACTAGGGTCTACCCTCCTTGGCTTCCCTAGGAGTAAGCCTAGACGGAAGAGGTTCAAGTCAAAGTGACAGGGTGGGCTTTTAACCTAGGCATTCTGCCTCCAAGGACACACTAAGTGAGCAGGACTTAGCTCACGTTTGCAAGTGTGTATAAGGACGGTAACACTCCCTATGGGTAAAATAAAGCTTGGGGGGCAGTACCACAGTGTCACTTGAAGGGAGAGGTACACAGAGTGACATAGGGGTAAAATCAAGCTTGTAACACACTTGTGTAGATCCCTCAACAAGTGGGACATTTTATAGATATGTATTTGCTTTTGTAGTTCTTAGATCTTTTAAGAGAAACATTTCATCGTTCTCAAGACTTGTTTGGGTGAGCATCTGGAGGGTTATGATTTTGGATTTTAACTTTTGCTAGCTACAATCCCTCTGGGCCTTCAGTCCCTTCTTCCCATGAAATGAGGTATGTGCCCTTCAGGGGTCAATAAGAACAAAAAACCTAGAAGCGGGTGATGTGGTGGGGGAACAAGTTATGGAAAGTGGTAAGTAGGGTTGGGAATGGTACGATGACCTCTCAAGAGATCCCCAGTCACATCCTATCCCCAAAAGTTGGCCACTCACTAGGAAATCGATGACACTCACCAAGGTGAAACAAGGTCAGAAACATTATGTCTAAGCAGACGTTCTATAATCAAAAGCAACTTCAATACAACATATTCAAATGCTTCAAATATTAGAGTGATACTTACCACAATACCCAACTTGTACCTCATGGAGCAAGACCCAATGTCTTCTGGAAGCAAGCTAGTGTGGTGATGTCATGGTGATGGATCCAAAAGCGTGGTAGCGAAGTGGGTCTCCAACATTGAAAGTGGACAACACCGATCAATCTGTCTCTCAGTACTCCATGTCTGTAACCTGAGGGCCTTGAGACATGATCTCCTTAGTCATCCCTAAAAATTGGGGATAACAAGCATGAGAAGGTTGGTGCATAAGAGAGAAGGAATAAGTGATGAGTGTGAGAGGAATAGAAATAGGAGAGTAAGTAACTAGAGGCTAGGCGCATGCCACAAGATAGGAGAGTAGGAGTGAGGGAATGAGAAGGTTTAATGCACATGAGATAAGGAAATACGCCAAGCATGCAAGAGGAGGCGCACTTGGACATGAGATAGTGAGAGTTTTAGAGCCATGTGTGAAGACTAGGCTCCAAATAGGCACGTAGGTGGAGGAGAGTGGCTAGGAATACGCTTTAGACAATCCACATGGCATATGCAAGATGGGAGGATGAAGTTATGAAGAAGGAAAGCACCACACATGTGAGTTGAAGAGAGAGAAGCAAGGTGCACTAGAGGTAATAGATGGAGAGAATGAGGGATAAAACAATGCGTTTTGGGTTTTAATGGTGGTTGTTATTGCACAATTTGTAGCTATGTCAAATGTCTGAGAAGTAGAAGGCCAAACTGGCGTAACAGGAACCTATCCCACCCAATGTCACCACGATGGGGAGGTTCTTTCTCTTTAGGGAGGTTAGGCCCAGGGGAGACGTCCCAGTAACCTGGAGTTTTGAAGAGGCAAAAGTTTAAAAAGTCAAAGTAAAGTTTCCCCTTCACAGGTCACCGCCAAAACAGATAGTCCCGGCCATAGTTGTAAAAGTCGGCGATTTTTCGCGACTTATTGTAAAAGTCGGCGATTTTTTCCCCTGTCGACTTTTTCCTGGGAAAAAGTCACGACTTTTATTGATTTGAAAAAGTCGGGACTTTTTGAAAAAGTCGGCGACTTTTACCTAAAAAGTCGCGAGTCGATCGTAAAAGTCGCTGGGCGACTTAAACCCGCGCGTATAAGGGCGATTTTTCATTTTTTTGGAGTCATT
>SNQJ01S0208331.1:0-16184 GCA_010110895.2 Picea sitchensis | reverse complement strand
ATTCTTACTCAGATAGAGAAACAATTGAAACTCATTCCATCTTCCTCTCAGACTTCAACTTAAACATGAAATCACATACACAGCATATAAATGCATAACATGAAGCAAACATTCATGAGCATATCATTCAGCATCAATACACAAAGAAAAAACACAAACCATGGATTTGAATCAACCTCTTCTATTAATTCAAATATCTGTACATGGTTGTTCTTTACACATCTCTCTGCTTCTCTTCTATGCTCCAATGCTTCATCTCCCATCCTATTACAATACACAATGAGGGTGTCTATATCCCGTTTCCCTCTTGTGCTCTCAACTAGTCTAATCTAGAATTAAATTCTATCTACCTGCATTAACTACTTTAAATTCCTTCTACCTACTAAGGATGAGAGCAAATCGCTCAAGGTCCATTTACATATACAAGTGCGCTTCTCTTTAATGACTTCATTTAATATTGCGCAACAACTTCAAGGTGTTTTCAAAATTTGTGTTGACGCTTGTCCAACTATCTTTTGCCCCCACGCTGGCTCGCTTGATGTGTTGGCGATGCTCCTGCATCATACTCCCTCACTTGAAAACTTTCATGGGCTCCTGTCCATGAGCTCCCACACAGTCTGTCCATGCTTTTGTATTTCCGCTTCAGTCTCCCAGTTGGCATCTTCAACTGGATGGTTCTTCCACTTGACCAGATGCTCAAAGTATTGCTTTCGCCTGGTCCTCTTACTCACTTTCTTATGCAGTTTGCACTACATCTGTGAATTTTCTGCCACTGGCATCTTCTTTGTCCACTGGATCACTAGCTGCTCATCTCCAATCTCTGTCTCTTCAGCTCTATATGGGTACAAATCCGAGATATTGAATATCAGAGAAATTTCGATCCCATCGGGTAATTCAATCTCGTAAGCGTTTGCCCCAAATTTCCTCAAGACCCTACATGGCCCGATTTTCTTCATCTTCAACTTATTATATGTTCCTCTCGGGAACCTTTCTTTCCTCAAGTGTGCCAGAACCAAGTCACCAACTTTGAACTGAAGTTGTCTTCTGTGCTGATCCGCTTTGCGCTTATACTCTTGACTTGAATTCTGCAACTGCTCCTTCACCTGGCTGTGAAGTTCCTTCATCGCCTCTGCGAAATCTTCTGCACTAGCACTCCTAGTCGCAGTCTGTTCTGAATCCCTCAGTTCAGAAATTCCCCTCGACTGCATGCCATAAACAACCTGAAATGGACTCTGCCCTATGCTCCTGTTAACCGAGTCGTTATAGGCAAACTCTACCTGTGGTAATATGGTGTCCCACTCATTGTGGTGCTCTGTCGCCAAGTTTCTCAACAAGTCTCACAGACTATTGTTTACCACTTTCGTCTGTCCATTCGTCTGGGGATGATAAGCCGAACTAAATGCCAAGTTAGTTCCCAGCTTCTTCCATAAGATCCTCCAAAAATGCTCTATGAATTTGGTGTCACGATCCGAAACTATGCTCCTCGACAACCCATGAAGTCGAATGACCTCTTTGAAAAACAGGTTCGCAATGTGAGTTGCATCATTAGTTTTCTGACATGGAATGAAGTGTGCCATCTTGGGAAACCTATCCACCACCACAAATATTGAGTCAACACTTCTTTGTGTTCTTGGCAACCCCAATATGAAATCCATGCTAATTTCATCCCACGGCCTCTCAGGTATGGGCAATGGTTGATAAAATCCTGCATTCTTCTTCCTTCCCTTCGAATGCTGGCAAATTCTACATCTGTCTACAAATATCTTAACATCTGCTCGCATTCCCAGCCAAAAATATGACTCATTCATCTTTGCGAATGTCTTTTCGTGACCAAAGTGTCCTGCTAATCCTCCACTGTGTTTCTCCTTCAGCAGGTTCTCCCTCATGGAGCATTTCGGAATACACAGTTGATTACCTCTGAACAGTAATCCTTCCTGGATCATGTATTCTATCCACGGGTTTCTATCCCTGAGAATTGGATTCTCAGCTGCTTCATATGCTTCCTTAAAATCTGGGTCATCAACGCACATGTCCCTGAGATCATCAAAACCTAACGTTTTGACTCTGAACTCCTGCAACATCAAACACTTCCTGCTCAAAGCATTAGCCACTTTGTTAGTAGTACCAGAAATATGTTTTATCACAAAAGTGAAATTCTGCATATACTCAACCCATTTGACATGTCTCTTATTCAAATTCTCCTGTTGANTTTTCGGGATTAAGTAATGCCTCCATTTCTCCAATGCTTGTATGATAGCATAGAACTCCTTATCATAAGTAGATTAATTCACCTTTGCATCATTCAGCTTCTCGCTGAAGTATGCTATCAGCCTGTCTTCCTGACTCAAGACTGCCCCGATTGCAAATATGCTTGCATCGCATTTCACCTGAAATGTTTTCTGGAAATCCGGTAACACCAAAACTAGGCTTGGCCTGCACACTCCTTGCACGGTGCCTGTGCCTGTTTGCACTATTGAGGAAATGAGAACAAAAGTAAAACTATCTTAGCTTCAGAGACACAACCCTAAACTCTTGTCGACGCACTCCTTGCGGACACTTCAACTGCGCTCCTTGCAAGAATTCTTACTCAGATAGAGAAACAATTGAAACTCATTCCATCTTCCTCTCAGACTTCAACTTAAACATGAAATCACATACACAGCATATAAATGCATAACATGAAGCAAACATTCATGAGCATATCATTCAGCATCAATACACTGACTCAAACTTAAACATGAAATCATACACAAGATATCAAATGTACAACATGAAGCAAACATTCATGAGCATATCATTCAAAGATCAATACACAGAACACAAACCATGGATTTGAATCAACCTCTTCTATTAATTCAAATATCCTGCATGGGTGTTCTTTACACAACTTCCCCGCTTTCTCTTCTATGCTCCAATGCTCATCTCCCATCCCTGCTACAATACACAATGAGGTGTTCTATCCCGCTTCCCTCTTTGCTTCCTCTAAATCAAATTAATCTAGAATTAAATTCTATCTACTCACATTAACTACTTTAAATGCCTTCTACCTACTTCATGACTAGAGCAAATCAGCCAAGGTCCATTTACATACAAGGTGTTTCTTAATGACTTCATTTAAGATTACAACTTCTAAGGTGTTTTCAAAATTTCATATGCATGCTTTGTCCAGCTTATCATCTTTGCCCCACTGCTCATTTAATGTGTTGTGATGCTCCTGCATCAATGGCCATGCCTCCCAAGCCCTTTGAGTCCATTTGATAAGATTCAAAGTTGTGCCAGCATCTTTTTATGATATCTTATGCAGTTTTCCCTCTACATTTTGTCTCTTGTATTAGGAACATATCGTGCTCTTCCATTTTGATGCAATTTCAGAGAATCCATTGCTTGGATATTCCATTTGTGGCCTCCTCGATATTCTAGGTGAGGATCTTCATAGCTAACAATAGAGACTGACAATTGACTGAGTTTGCCTGATTCCATATTCATATTTTAGGTGAACTTTCCCTGCTGTCCTGGGTAAGGCTTGACACTTTCTTATTGTTGAGTGCTTCTTCTATCCTGTCTAGGTCTATTTTGGTTAGGTCTTTCTCATCCATTTCCATAACTATGTCTTCCTCTCTTCGGGTTCTCCTTCTCAGACTGGGTGAGTCTGTGGATCTGCTTGGTTTTTTGGGGTTTGATACTGTTGTGATGGATGATCTTCCTTGTGATTGTTGGGATCTTTCCCCACAGACTTGTGGGGGTTTTCCACCTCTTATGCCTCTAGGAGGCGGTTAAGGGATTCAAATGAATTATTATTTAGGTTATTTCTCTCGTTGTTGGTAGTAGGCTTCTTTTCCAAGGCTTTGCTTCCTTCGATTTTGAATTTGGTTAAATTCTTCCTTTGATTTATCTTCATCTTCCCTCTTGGGGGCATTGAGAGGACAAGCCTCTAAAAGGTGTCCATGTTCGGCATTTTCTAACATATGAAAGGGATGTTCATGGGGTCTATGGTTTGGTTCCATACCTCATCTTGGTATTCTAAGGTAATTGTACCTGGCAGAGATTTGGATATGTTCATATAGACACATATCCTTGCATAAGAGGTGTATTTTCTTTGTTTGGTAGCTCAGAAGATTTGACATATTTACACAGGGTATTGCCTATGCCCAATAAAATTTATTATAACCAAAAATATTTAGGTAGGGAATAGAGGCGAATCCATACCAATGCGTATGTGAAGTTTTCCTTTTGGGCGTAAGCTGTCCGTCTGTGAACGTGAGGTAGAGGCCAACCGAAGTTGTAGAAATATGGCCCCTTCAAACATCTTATCCTTGTCCTTCAAGCCAGAATATTACTCAAAGAAACTCTTGAGCCTGGGCTTGGAGCTCATAGTCTCCCCTGGGGTTCCACCAATCTTTGATCCAACGTGTTAGGTCATTTCTAAGGGCTGAGACCTAGAATTTTCCTATGAGGCATGGTCTTGCATAAACTATATGCTCCCTATCCTCGTGGTTTTGATGATGTATCTAGGTGAAACCGGGGCTTGGAGGATACATTTTCTAGGTATCCAGACCCGAACTGCTTTTTGATGAGGACTGAGCATCCATGTTCGGTTTTTTTCTTATATCCATCTCTTCCTTTGTGATATTGGTCTCAAGTGCAATTTATTACTCAAAGGATGATCGACGACTCAAGGGTTCTATGGATCATTAAGGCAACGTTATGGTAAGGGGCTTTCACCCCCTTCTGCTCCTATCTTTCCGTGGCACAAGGTTAGTGCATAGGTGATCAACTAAAGGGTAGGAGTTCAATATACGCGGGGTCAAGGTGGGAGGGAAGCTAGTGCATGTGAACCCTAACTCCAGGTAGCTCAGATCATGGTTATTGTGTTAAAACTTAATAACTAAACTCCTTCACAATGCATCCTCCAAGCATTCTAGACTTTGTCTAAGAGCATGCAAATGGTTTTAAATTAAAACAAGAAAAAAAAATTCTAAGTCTAAAGAGATTTGTTTAAGTAAATCATAAAAAGAGAATAAAAATAGAAGTTTTGAAGTAAAAAAAAAAAAAAAAAAAAAAAAAAAAAAAAAAAAAAAAAAATGCACATGTGTGCATGAAAAATAATAAAATGATTTACAAATAAAAGAAAATAAAACATGATAGAATAGGTGGTCCACATAGAGAAACACTTTGAGTCAATCTATCACTAATTATAACTAAAAGAAGATTCATAATCCAACTCAATCTAAAATCTAGTTGAGGAACACAAATTAAATGAGGGATCGAGGAACTAAGGGACAACCAAGAGCAAAAATATGAGCACATTGGGGAATGAGAGAAATGCATAACAAATAAAATGAAAAGAGAAATTACTTGTGCAACTTGGGGAGAGTGTGAATTTTTCATAAAATAAAAATGAGAAGCGTTGACTTTGTTAGCATCATATGCTACCAAACTTTCTTGACTAAGTTTTACTTTTGAGAGTTGGGTTTCAAAACTTGTGAAAGAGTGGAAGCTTTTCCTTGAGAAGGAAAATTTTGGTGCTATAGATTCTGGTTTTTGTGTGTGGCCTCTTTGCGGCTTGGGGGCTAAGGGAAAGAAGAGTACTCTTAGCGTTGGTTGAACATACTGAAGTCTTTGATTTGCAAGCAGAGAAAAGGATTTAAACATTGCACAAGTTTTGGTTGAGGATCATTTTCATCAATACCAATTAGCCACAGTGTTTTATAGTTCAAAAAATTTGTGTTAATGTAGAAATTATATGTGCACATGGTGAAATAAAATGTAACAACTTTGGACATTAATGGATACATACATAACAATTTGGGTATTGATATAAGATTGGAATTTTAAGATTGTTGTAATAATAGTATTCCTTCCTTAAACAAACTTAGTGATAAGTTGGATGAGATGCGTGGATTAAACCTTCTCTTTCTCTTGGAATAAGTTGTATTGATTTTTAGGATTAATTCCTTCTTTTCACAAATTGTTGAAAATGCATTGTATAGGTAATTACTTTAAAGATCAATTTTAATATTGACGCTCATTACTAAATAAGACACATAGTTAAACATGATATAGTTAAAATAGAACGAAATTCAATGAACTTATTTTGAACCTGTGTAACTAAATAAAACTTGTTTGGGTAAATTATGCACCTTGTTGATTAGAAATCTAACTACATATCTTTGTCATGTAGATAGAAGTTCTCTCTCTATATATAAAGTTCTTCTTCGATATATACATTGCTAATAGTAATCATAAAATATTGCATATAAATTTTATATGTAATGTAAGGGAAATGAAGAAATTCTAATGACTTTTATTTAGAATTTATTGATGACTTACATATTGACGTTTTATTTAATGAATTTATTAAATAACAGTTATGATTTTTTTATATCTCATTGGTATTTAAATGAACCTTGTATTAATGAATTAGAAAGTTATGATATATATAGCAGAATTGATTCTCAAATTGTGCTATCCTTGTGCAATCCTTAGGAAGGATAGATAAACGAATTCTTGAACACATTATTAATCTACATAATATTTGCTAAGAATTAGAAAAATATATACATTATAATAATATTGTTTAAGTTTTTGAAAATGTGGCATTGAAATAAGCTCATAATGCTTTATTCATTTATGGAATGGTTGATAGTTATAAAAAAAAAAAATTTAAAATATATCAAGATTTTTTTTTTACTACTTCAATGTATTAGCTTACTTTATATTGTGAATTGGAAGTGGTATGTTACAAAAACACCTTCAACACTATCGGTAGTATCCATGGAAATTAGGTAGTACTACATACATAATGTCATCCATAATAGGATCACAAATAATGTCGATTCCATAAAGAGTGGCTAATAATCATATCCAAAGTGGTATACAACCACTTCTAGTAGCATAATAAACTACTATCTAGTGACATACAACCACTACCAAAGTGGGAACATATATCCATTCATAATAGTACAGCTAATGTCTAGAGACCCAATATCCATTGCACCACCATTAGCTAGCACAAGCTATATCACCATGCGTTATAATAGTCTCGTATCAAATCATATATCATCAGTTCAGATCATCTCTCATATACTCCATCTCAGACTGGGCATGATTTGTATTAATTCATGTGTTGAAATTTAGTGCACTCAATGTTCATGATAAGTCACTCACTCAACAGAGTTATATAGGGACCATTCTTCCTATCTTGGCTGGCCGTGACAGAACAATGATTGTCCCAATAGATGTTGAAAGCCAATTATGGGCTACAAGGACCATTATTCTAATATGAACATATGTCCTAGAATGATTGTCTCCCACGTACGAAGCCACGCCATGAGTTATAGGGACCATTCTTCTAATATGACATACATCCTAGAAGAATGATTTTCTCAGATTCATTTTCCTCCTCTCGCCACTACTGTGAACTCATGGAAAATGTTTGTCATGTACCACTCTCCCCACTCTGGTCACTACCTGTGAACTCAGAGACACTATTTTACCTCGACTCCAGCAGCCCGAGGAGAATAGTTGTCATGGGACCATTCTACCTATCCCAGAAATGCCCCAGGAGAATAGTTATCCATGGTACATCATCAATACGTCTCAACTCCCTCGGACCATTCTCCACGGGGAGAATATCAGTCCATCAAAAATCTGTTATGCCTGGAAAATTCTCCACTTGGAGAATTGTTGTCACCAACATACTAACTTATTCATGATACCATATATCAGCACTCCCCAACTCCAGGGAAGTCACCACCTACCTTTCAACCAAGGGAGTTATCTCCATAAGTCTCATCTTGTCCCTCAAGTATGCAAACTCTATCCATAAGTTCCTAGCTTGTCCCTTCAAAAATAGCATCAATCAAGCTTCATCGATGGGAGATGCATCGACAATCACTTCTAGAATTTATCACTGGATGAAATAATACTGATCTCAATGCTTCAATTGCCATGAACACAGGTTCTTCAAAGTCACACATCTTTTGATTATCACAATATATCACACCATATCCAAAGACGCGGATCAAATAGTCCAGAATCAACTTAAAGCCATAATGCCTCGTGACAAGGATCATGTTTCCAATATACTATGCTTCCAAAGGTTGAGTGCAACAGACTTCTATGTCGTGCTAGGCCATAATATCATAGCAGAGCCCAAAATGAAACATATACCAAAAGTAATACGCTTTTATCATCTCAGACTCTTTTGCCTAACTGAATCAAGAATCCATGCAGCCACATCACTGCTTGAGGCATATCTCAAACCATACTTAACACTCATGAAGATATTCCCAAAAGTGATTTGCTTCATATAATGCCTATGTCTAGGTTCTCCACTTAGAACTAGCTCTAACATGTTCACAAATAAATCAAAGTCTGGACGGGTATTCATTAAATATATCAATGAGCTCAACTAACTTGTGCATGTGGGATCTAGTCTATTGGATCAGAGTCTCTTAGATTCTTCAGATTCGTTACCATTGGAGTTGTCGTGGATTTGTAATCCATCATCCCAAACTTCCAAAGAATCTTTACAACATACTTCCCTTTCCTAGGAATATTTCACCACGCTTTTCTATACTTCTAGTCCAAATAATAATGCATGATAACAAGATCCTTCTTATATTGAATTCAAAGGATAACTCCCTCTACATTGAATAATGAGAGGCTCCTTAATTGGCCAGAAATAACCATCGTAAAATATAGGGTAGCAGACTAAGGCCAGACTATCATTCACAACCTTCTAATAAGGATATGGATCAACATAGCTCTTGGAAAATCCAAGTCTTGTCAAGTAACTTTCAATTTGTGCATACCAAGCTCTTTTGAACTTGCTTAAGTCCATACATGGGTTTCTCACGGGTGTAACTCAAAACCTTGAAGTTTCTCTACATATGTGTTACTTCTCATCAATTACTTCCATTGGAGAAAGGTCTTTACATCCATCGGATGTAAATTCCAACCCATGGATGTTGCAAGAGATATGATGGCTCTAATAGAGGTGCATATGGAAACCGAGAAAAACATCTCATCATAAGTCTTCTCCATCATGCCGAGAATCCTCTAGTCACAAATATTGCCTTGTATTTGTCGATACTCCCATCTATTGCATGCTTTATCTTTGTAAACCCATTTTGAAGTGATCATAGTCTTCTCCCTTCAAAGTCTAGGCACATCATACATCATTTTTTCATGATGGATTGATATTCTTCCATCATAGCCTCCTCCCATTCTTTCTTCTGACCGCTTCTTAAAAGGTGGAAGGTTATGCATTGAGATGTTCTAGAAACATGTGTTTTCTTCCTTGGGATCTTCATGTTCTTCTTTTCACGTTGGGATTCATGGAATCTCTAGGATTCATGAAGCCAATATTTCTTCATCAAAAGTCACATCTCTCATGATTTCAACCTTTCCTGCTGGACTCCTGGACATAGATTTAGTAAGCTTTTTGATGATGACTCACTATGTCTAACAAATATGCCCTTCTTTCTTGAAGGTTCCAACTTCTTTCCTTTGTCCTTGGGAACATGAATATAGACATGACATCCAAATATCCTCAAGTTTTCAACAATTGATTCTTTCCTGAGAAGGCTTCTTTTCGAGTCATGTTCTTCAATATATGATGAGGGATTATATTATGTACATATACAAATTGCTACAACTGCCTCCCTCATAGAAACATGATAGATTCGGCCATTCATCATTGCCTTAATGCATTTTTCAATGGATCGGGTTCTTTCTTTCTGCCATTATCATTTTGTTGAGGATTATGTGGGACAATTCTCTCCCTCCTAATCCCGGTTCTTTACAAAAGGCAACGAGCCCTTGGAGGTGTATTCTCCTTCATTATCAAACCTAAGATCTTTTGACCTAGTGAGGAGGTTGACATTGGTCCACACACATCTGAGTGTATCATATCCAAAACTCCTTTTTCTTTACACACTTCCTTTAGAATTGGTACTTTGGTGAGATCACCTTCCTCACCACTAGATGGAATCATCTGCTCCATGTTTACAATTGTCATTGTAGTCTCTTTCCTCGATCTATCGTGTGACCTCAGCCCAAACAAACCAAGCTGTAGCACCACTAGCATTTTCATAAGAACATATCTATGGTAACAAGGATGGTATTCATCATAGAATTACCAAGGTGACATGCTCGAGAGAAAAACAAGATATATCTCATAGAGGATATGTTAGTTAATTTTGTAAACAAGTGAAATAACCATCTATATCAATAAGATTTACATGAAACCAAGCATACCTAGTAGTAATAGAACCTTCAAAGATCGTTGTCACAACTATAGTGTTTACTTGCATTAGGAAGTAACTATCAAACTTGATATGTAAATTGAAACTTAACAATATGATCAATCAAACCTAGAACCTAGAGCCTCAATTTCTAGAAAGGATGTGCTTGTTCCAATATCATTGCTTGGACAAGGGCTCTTGTACATACTCAGAACACACTCATGTTTTGTTGATAATAATATAGTTTAAATACATACAAGTACATACCTTTGAAATTTGTAGCATCGCTCAACTTGTCTTCTAATATAAAACTAGACAATTCATTGACAAGGAGAGGTTATAAACTAAATCAAAATATGTTCAATGATTAGAACAAGCTAGAAACCCCTAAATTACAACTTTGACTACTTAGATAAATTTTGACTAAAAAGTGTAATGTTCTACTTTGGGACATTTCAATACATTGGTGCAGAGGTTTCTTATGATGACCAGAGTAGCCGATGGATGTTATATTAGTACATGAGTCGTTGAGTCGTTCAACCCAATATTTCCGTCTCCACAGGATTTCTTCCTACTTGTGTCTCTTCCTAGTTTCCTTTTGAGTTCACTCTCCCCTGCTGCTGAGTGATTTTGTATCCCGCTGTGAAATGAATTGTCCCCGGCTGTCTCCTAGTTTTTGTTCCAACATTTTCCTTTCCTGGAGGATGTTCTCAAAGATTTATTTGTTCCATTTGTGCACTTGTTGTTTAAAATGTTTTGAGTTTTTTACTGGAAGCAATAAGCATTTTTGTACCCCTCTATGTTTCTACAATGCTCCACCAATGACAGGCTAACTCCTGAAAATTTGGATGGGAGAGCCAAAATTTTGAATATGAAGGGTTTAAGCTTGGGGATGGGAATAGTTTTAACGCAGAGCTGAACCAGCCAGTGGTCCAAACCTGCCTTTGAGAGGATGTTGGAATCTACTAGGGGGTCTTCCAAAATGAGAGTTTCCAAGATGAGGAAGGGATCAAGCCTGCATGATGTTTTTTGGTGACCCGATCTTTTGGTTATCCGTGTAATTCCATTGTTATTCTCAATATCTACTAGTCTAAGGTTCTATATTCGGAATTTTTCAAGTATCCTCGCTTCCAGATTTTTTCCCTCACTCTCCTTCGTAATGAGAATCATGTTGAAGTTTCATTATCCATCACTTTCCCTCCGCTAAGGAACCTAGGTAAGCTAGGCTTTAAAGAAAGAGGTCTTTGTCTTGGTTGTTTTGAGGTCCATATAATCATCTCAGGATCATTCCCTTGTCCGGAATCCCCATGGCTCAGGCATGATGGTGCATAGGATGGAGAGGCCTTGATCGACGATGATTGTAGTAGGATTCCATAGGTCAAGTTGGATGTCGACTACTACTCAACCTCGCAGTCGTGTGGAAGGCCAAATCGACGCAGATCTTCTTCCTCACGCACCAAGAACTCGGACGCCTTCTATTTCCCTATCGAAATCTGCAATCACAGCTGACTCTCCTGATATCCTCTTCACACTCGAGACCTAACTTCAAGGATTACCTGTGGGTCATTTAATATTTGCTCTAACTCTCAACCCCGAAGCACCCATTCAACTTAATCTTTCTTATCTGGACTTCTTTTATCTGTGGTTTTGCACTCAATGATGTCAAGAAACTTGTTTTGCTAACTTCATCCTGATTCGGCTTTAAACTCCAACGCGAGTTTGACTATCATTCAACGGCTCGCCACTTCATCTAAGATTTCAGACTTCAGATCGTGAATCCAATGCATATGTTTCGACCTCGCCATGAACTCGATAACTCGTACACTGCCCACCACTCACTCTTGTGGCCCCACACCGCCGCATTAGTCAGTTTAGATATCGTGGTTTTCACATTTCACATTACCGTTATATTTACGGAGTTTAAAACCCATGAAACCCCGGACATGTGAATCCACGCAGAATCCACTGTCCTCATGACTTTGATTCACGGTCCGGCCTCGAGATTTGAACCTTCGAACACTCACCGATTCCTCCGAATCATGGAGATCCGGACGGCTCACGGTGTCGTGGAATTCTCCTCTGAGAATGCCGACCGTCCGTTTCTCCTGATAAAATCTCAAGGCGAATGATTGATTGTTCTCCAGAACTCGGCCCACCAGACGCAAACTTCAGGATACCTTCTTGAACACTCAGGGCTTAAAGATTCTGTGGAGCTCCCTTAGCTTAATTACTCTAAGGTCCTATACCTCTTGAGCTCTCCCACTCTAAATCTTTCAGAACACTTTTAATGATTCTTTGGCAGTAGTAGACATTCAACCGGCATCTGTTGAATCTTTTCAATTTCACATTGATTCTGCTACGCTAGCCCCTTTGACATTTTACTCAAAGTTCACAACTCCCTAACTTATCTTTGGCTCTCCATTTAATTAAAGACGGCGGCCTCGTGCTAATCAAGATCTATTTAGGAAATGAGAACAGTAAAACTATTATCCGAGCTTCGCAGACGCAACTCCTAATTTCTTTTCGACGCATCTTCAGGGATACTTCAATCAAGACTCCTTGCAGGAATCTCCATCTCAGATGGAGAAACAATTAAACTCATTCCATCTCCCTCTCGACTTAATTAAAATAATATGAAATCACATACATCATATAAATGCATAATGTGAAGCAAAGATTCATGAGCATATCATTTAGCATCAATACACAGAGAACAAACACAAACCATGGATTTGAATCAACTCTTCTATTAACTCAAATATCCTCAGACATGTAAGTGTTCTTACACAACTCTCCGCTTCTCTTCTATGCTCCAATGCTTCATCTCCCATCCTATTACAATACACAATGAGGATGTCTATATCCCGCTTCTCTTATGCCCTTTCAACCAAATTTCCAATCTAGAATTAAATTCTTGACTAGAAGCTACATTAACTACTTTGAATACTTTCTACCTACTAAGGACGAGAAAAAATCGCTCAAGGTCCATTTACATATACAAGTGCTTCTCTTTAATGACTTCATTTAATATTGTGCAACAACTTCATAAGGTGTTTTCTGAAAATTCCTTTTGGTCAAGGCCATTCAGCCTATCTTTTCCCCACTTGGCTCAAGGCTGATGTGTTGGCTTATGTCTCATCAATGGCTATGCCTCCCGAGGCCCTTTTGAATCCATTTGATAGGATTCATAGTTGCGCCAAAATATTTTGATGATATCTTATGCTTTCCCTGCACATTTTTTTTCTTGTATCATGAATATATCAAGGTCTTCCATTTGATGCGCTCGAGAATCCCTTTGTCATCTTCCATTTAGGCCTCGATATTCCGTGTGAGGATATTCATAGTTAACAATTTGATGGGTGTGAGAAGGAGCTCTCTGAGAGCCTATGGATCTGTCTCGAGTTCATCATGTAGTTTCCTGCCTCCCTTATTAGTTGATGAGCCATTTTTATGCCCCTTCATTTGTTGTATTTTGGTTGTTTTATTCGATCTAGGTTTGGGTCTGTGTTGATCCCAAACCTTGATGTAGCCCCTACTGATGAGTCCAAAAATAATTTGTGAACTTTCCTAATTTGGTACTCTGGTAAGGTTTGGAGATCCTACTTGTTGAGTGCTTCTTCTAAAATGTCTAAGTCGATTTCTGCTAGGTCTTGCTCATCCATTTCCCTGACTGTGTCTTCCTCTCTTTCCAGTTCTTTCCCTGAGATCAGTGAGCTGCTGATCTACTTGGTTTCTTGGGGGGTTTGATACTCTTGTGATGGGTGATCTCCTGTGATTGTTAGACCTTTCCCACGGTCTTGTGGGGTTTTCCACCCTTTGACTCGAGGCGGCCAAGGGCTTCAAAATGAATTACATTATTTTGGGTTCTTTCCGTTAGTTGTGGCTTCTTTCCTATTGTTCCTTTGATTTTGAACCCAGGTAAACTCTTCCTTGATTTCTCTTCACTTTGGGGTATTTCAGAGGCAGCCTCCTAAAAGGTGTCCATGTTCGTGGCATTTTCAACATCTTAAAGGGATGTGTCTGTTCTATGGTTTGGGCCCATCCCTCATCTTGGTATTCTAAGGTAACTGTGTCTAGTAGAGATTTGGATATGTTCATATAGACACATATCCTGCATAAGAGGTGTATTTTCTTTGTTTGGTAACTTCAAAAGATTTGACATATTTACATAGGGTGTTGCCTATGCCCAGTAAAATATCTTCTAACTAGAACTCTTGAGATAGGGAATAGATGCGAATCCATACCAATGTGTATGTAGTTTTCCTTTTTGGGCGTATGGTCCGTCTGGAACGAGGTGTAAGTACATGCCTGCTAAGTTGTAGAAATATGGTCCCCTTCAAATATCTTATCCTTGTCCTGTGCTGTAGAATATCATCGTAGAAGAATCCTTTGGAGCTTAGTTTGAGCTCATAGTCTCCCTTGGGGTTCGACCATGCCTTGATCTAGTGAGCTAGGTATTTTTTTGTGGGTCAGAGACCTAGGAATTTTCCTATGAGGGCATGGTCTCATATACTATATGCTCCCCTATCCTGGTGGTTTTGATGATGTACATGGGCGCAACCGGGGCTTGGAGGATACATTTTCTAGGTATCCATACCAGAGATGCTTTTGGATGTGAGGACTCAACATCAATGTTCGATTCTTTTGTTTCATATCCATTTCTTCTTGTAGATATTGGTCTCGTAAGTGCAATGGCGGCTCAAAGGATGATCGACATGCTCGCGAATTCTATGGATCATTGGCAGCGACGTTACTGTAGGAGGGGGCTTTTGCCTGTCCTTCTGTTCCCATTCTTCTGAAGCAGTCAATGTCGGAGTGCAGAGGTGATCAATGTGTGCAGAGGCATTCAGATGTCGTCAAGGTGGGAGGGAATCTGGTGCATGTGAACCCTAACCTTGCAAATCTCGTGCTGCATTTTCACATAGGTTAAACCATTAACCAAACTCCCTTCATCACGATCCTCCAAGTACTTAGACTTTGTTAGAAAGAGTATGCAAATTGGTTTTAATTAAACAAAAAAAAGTCTAAGTCTAAAGAGTTTTGTTTAAGTAAATCATAAAAAGAGAATAAAATAATTAGACTAGCAATTTAATTGAATGAAAAATAAGAACTAACACGTAAATGCACATGTGTGCATGAAAATACAAAAAATGATTTACAAATAAAAAGAAAATAAAACATGATAGAATAGGTGGTCCACATAGTAGCATCTTGAGTCAATCTATCACTAATCCTAACTAAAGAAGATTCATAATCCAACTCAATCTAAAATCTAGTTAGTGGACACAAAATAAATGAAGGATCAGGGAACCAAGGGACAACTAAGAGAAAAAATATAAGCGCATTGGGGAATGAGAGAGAAAATGCATAAATAAATAAAATAGGAAAAGAGAAATTACTTGTGCAACTTGGGGAGAGGAGGACATGTTGGGTGAAGAATCATTTAATTAAATTATTAAAAATTAATCATTTGTGCATGAGGAGAATTTTCATAAAAAGGAAATGGAGAGAAAAGGAAAGTTGACTTTGTTAGCACCTATATGCTACCAAAAATTATCTTGACTAAGTTTTACTTCTGAGAGTCAGGGTTTCAAAACTTGTGAAAGAGTGGAAGCTTTTCCTTGAGAGGCAAAAAATTCTCGGGTGCTAGATTCGGTTTTGTGTGTGGCCCCTTTAGGCTTGGGGGGCTAAAGGAAAGAAGAGCAAATTTCAATGCTATTGGAGATACCGGTGAAGTCTTTGATTTGCAAGCAAAGAAAAGGATTTAAACATTCCACAAGTTTCGGTTGAGGATCATTTTCATCAATACCAATTAGCCACAGTGTTTTATAGTTCAAAAATTTGTATTAATGTAGAAATTATATGTGCACATTTTATTTCACCATGTGCAAATATAATTTCTACATTAACACAAATTTTTGAACTATAAAACAC
>SNQJ01S0208330.1:0-16184 GCA_010110895.2 Picea sitchensis | reverse complement strand
CAACAAGTTTGCATCTTTGACCCTATCAGATGCATCAACTGATCTCAAAAACATGGTTCCTTGTGGGCAAGAGACAAGGAAATTTATGATAGTACAGTTCCTTCCATCACTCCATCCATCTGACATGATGGTACATCCTGTTTCTTCCATGGATTCGACCTCTTTTTGCAAAAGAGATCCCCTCAAATCATGCATACTAGGGCCTTTGAAGCCCCTCCCACAAGCAATAATGGAATCCCACATAGCTTGGTAATATGGTGAGCGGGTAGCATTGAAGGGGATATCAACATGATAACCACCATCTAGCTATGTACTCATAAGCAATCTCTCTATATTGTTTCTTCCAATGGTCATTTAAGGTGGGCTGATATTGAGTGGGTTGAACATGAACTTGAGAAACATTGGCATTGTCAGAGCCAAAAGTGGGGGGAGGTGTGAAATAGCTTTGGATGCTATTCCTCTTTTTACTTTTAGGCGGATTCATGGTATTTTCATTATCAAGGGGAGGAGGAACATAATGAAAGGGGTCTCTATTTCTAACACTGGTAGAATGAAGAGATGGAGAGTTCTCATAATCAAAAGTGGGGTTGGCTGCCCTCTTCCTCCCTATTTCAGCTTGTATAGCTTTTTCCCCAGCCTTATCTTGTTGGTAGTCATTAAGTACTTTTTGCATCTTTTCTCTAATAGGCCCAATAACATGCAATGGTGCCTCACATGATTTAACTTGGCCTCTAACACCATCCAAGTGTTCTTTCAACCTACGAATGCCACCCCCACCCACCCCTTGATGCATTTTTGACAATACTTGCAATACATTAGACCTTCAATCACCTCAGCATGAACCCATGAGACATTTTTAGTTTTGGGGGCCATTGTAAATTTGTAAATGCAAACTCAAAGGCTAAATCAAAGGTGGAATTTGCACAATGCAAGCAATTTGAAAATGCAAAGAAGGAACTTTGTCTTAGACTCTTACAAGTTTCAAACTTTCAAACATTCAACAATCAAGATTCAACTTTCAAGATGGAAAAAAAATGAGTGGAAATTGTTCAACATACCTCTAGAGTCTCCTCCAAACTCCTCCAAACTTGAAGATGAACTATAGCCTCCTAGTTGAGATTCCAAATCCACCACAAATTGCACAAAACACTTGCCCAATAAGCTCCTCAAGGCTGCTCCTCAATGCTGCTCCAAAGCCCAAACGCTCCCAAATGCTCCCAAATGATGAATGAGAGAGGTGTGAGGCTCTTAGAGGGGGTTGCTGTGTTTTTATAGCCTACTGTTAGGGTTTAGAGGGGTAAGGGGTTTCAAAAACAAAAAGAAATTTACTTTTTCATGTCCGCGGGCGTTGTTGACCGCCTCTTCAACTAGGGGGTCAACTCCATGTACCATGAAGATCTGCATCAACAGATGCAAACATGTCGAAGACCTTTTGGTTCTACAGTGCATTTTTTGCTCCAGCACACAGTTTTGTAAGCGGGATTTCTGCACCCCTGCGCGGGTTTATAATGTAATAGGTCTACATGGATCATGTTAGGTCAGTTGCCTTAGGGTTTCTTCATTAGGAGAGTTCTTTTCACTGAGTGTTTTTTATCCTCAAGAGGTTAATGTGGCCTAACCAGCTGGGTTAATCTCCCTTGAGTTTTTCACTCCCACTAGCAATAAATCCTCCAAAGGTGTTCTAATGAAGTTATTCCTAGGAAGCTAGTGTTTAGGAATGTTGTAAATGACCATGTAAGACAACACACAAAAATTTGCGGAATTCTGTCAAGTCTAGCTAGATTTTTTTTTAAAGTTGGGAATTAATTAATTCTGGGTAATTAATGTAAAACTTAGGTCCCGAGATTTTTGATAGGGGTATTTGTACCAAAAAAAAAAGATAATGAAACCCCCTACACCCGTGGACCAAGTTTCAACTCAGTCAGACAAGTTTTGCTAGGTTTTTTGTCCACTTAGGAGTTTTTTCGGAAAACGACGATTTTAATTGCCAAACCCAGGACATCGGCAAATATCAATTTTGTAATAGTTAATCAAATCAGGTGAAGTAAGTGGCAATAATTGAGATGGATCCCACCTAACCCATCCTAACTCTTTACCTACCCCTTATAGCCACTTTTAACTCACCTTTTAATTTTTTACTTAAAGCCCACGTACCCCTTATGAGGAATGCGTCCCCACTCTTTAAATTTATTTGGAAATTCTTTTAATTATGGGTTGTGGGCCCCTCCTTATGAGGTGCGCCCTTCCTCTACCACTTACATCACACTTTGGAGTGTGGCGACCACACTCCTCCCACAACTCACGCATTTTCTCCTTTGAAGCTTACGTTTCCACTAAAGCTTACGTCTCACTCCCATGTAAATGTTGGAAACTCTCATCAATTAAAGAGTGGGTCCCTTCCTCCTCTCCTATGCCTACCTTTCCCCTCCACGTCATCCAAGAGTGTGGATTCCACACTGCTTCCACACTCCAACTCTTTCCCACACGTTCCCCTCAACCCTCACGTATCCCTTTAGAACTCATGCTTTCTCTCTACGTGAAAGTGGAAACTCCAAAGAAAAAGAAGAATCTTACCTTGAGGCTTCATGTGGGTCGTCCCTTTGACCAATGCGTGGCCACCTCACCTCTCACTTGTCTTTTCTTACCAAATTCGCCATCCTCCTTGAATCCTCACGCTTGTCTTGATAGCATACACTTTCCTTATGGAATAAAGTGGAAACATCAAGCATAAAATTAGAGTTTGCTTTCAAGAAAAGCGAGGACCTCTCCTCTTAGACAATACACTCCTCTCAAAGGGCCAACTCACCCATCCACTTACCTTACTTGCCATTTCCCATCACCCTAAAAGCCTATCATCTCATTGGTTGCTTTCCTCTTTGAGTTGTCTCTTCCCTTGGATCTTTGACAAGTGTTGAAGATCCAAGAGGGGTCTCCTTGGCTTGTTTTGCTATTTAAGAAACCCCTCACTCCCTCATTCATTACCATTATTCACAGTAATGTTATGCTACCAAATTCTCTCCATCCCACTCCTTCTCTCTCTCTCTCAATATTATCATATTGCTTCACCAGTTTTGGTTATTGAAGATCTTGGAGCAACATTGTTGCTACAACCTCTTCCCATTTAATAATACAGAAATCGCTTTGGAGGAATTGGGAGTGTTGGATTTTGTCTACATGCTTCATTTACATATACAAGGTGATATTATTCTTGTTTTCAGTATTTTGTGATCATTAAAATAGTATAGCTGAGGTATAACTTTGTTTGCTTGGCTAGGTGGAGTAAAACTTTGTTTGCTTGCCTATATGCGTTATATTCATGTTTAATACTAACTTTGTTATATTATCCATGCATGCAATCCATTTATCTATTTGATTTCACGGTTTATTGAAGCTCGCAGGTTGCCTTGAAAAGAAGTTGTTGGGATAGCTTCAAGGACGAATCTACCCTCATCTTCACTTACACTTCACCAACAATTTTCTGTTCTTCTTCCTCATTCTTTCACTTTCAGATTTTGGTATTGAGCATGCTTAGATAGGTCCCAATTCAAATATTAAATTCTGGATTTTAGATGTGTAGAGTTCCTATTGAAAAACATAAATCTCGTGACTTTGTTGAGTGTGTTGCAAGTCAAATCAGCAAGCAATAGCTTGTTGATTTTTGCAGGTTCTTACCAGGACAAGAGGGCATGCTGCCCAAATTTCATGCAGAACACACCCTCAAACAACTCCTCTCACAGTGGTAAAAGTTTCTCTTCTTCTTCTCTATTCTAAATCGCTGTAAAGCAAGCCCAAAGGAGTTGTACCCAAGTGGCTTGGATTCCTTTAGTTTGCATGTTTTACATTAGATTTCTTTTCATTCCTTTTTCTTGCTTAGTTTAGCTAGATTAGTTGTGATTTCTACATGCATGCTTAACTTAAAATAATCTAGAGTAGATCTCATAACATATGCTAGCTTAGAGCTCGTGGAGGCATTGTGGATCTTTTTCTTTCATTTCCTTTTACCTTGCATGCAATCTTTAATTCCTTAAATCTTCACCCAACACACATGCATGTGCTAATTGGTTAATTAACTTTTTGACTCTGTCATCTACTTTACATGCAAGCAATTGTTTCTTAAATCTTCCATCTTATGTACATGCATGCAAGTATCATTATCTTAAGGGCTTAATTAATCATTTTACTTTCCGCAAGTTGTTTACTTTGCTTTATGTTTCCATTGCAATAATCACATTAAAGCATTTAACTTGCAATCTATTGGTTCAAAGGCTTCAACCTTCATTTTCCACAGTTTTCAATTTCACAAAGCAATTTTAGTTCTTGACATTTACATGCAATAATTCCAACTTAAGAACTTATTTTGCACCTTCATTGTTTAAAGGCATCAACCTTCTTATCTTTTCATTTTCAGTGCTTTGGCAACTTTATTTGAGCAAGCTACAAGCACTCAAACACACATTACAATACTTAGCTCATAGGTCTAAAATAAATTAATTAGATTTAATAGGACACCAAAACTCACCATCTTCACCATTTAAAGCGGGGTGGGAGGAGAGGCAACGGAAGGTGCTAGGTTGGGGATGTGGTCTCCTTTGTATGAAGCGTCCTTTTGAGTGCACGATCTTAGGGCTGACACAGTGAAGCTAGGGTGAGCCTACGTTCCCTCACTTGAACATCCAGCAGGTTGCCCAGTAGCGGGGGAGGAGAGTTATTTTGGGTTGACACCTAGATGGGATTAAAATAAATCACACTTAATCACTTAACTCAATCGTTAGTCTACAACATCGTCCTTTTACATTTTACACTTGCAAGCACTGATCTCATTATCTTTTTTATATCATGCAAGTTATCTTTTATATGTTGTAGAATAATTGCCAAGTGGTTACATCTCTCCATCTGAAGAACTTTACTTTCAAAGCTTTCATTTATATTTCGTTCTTGTATTTATGAGATTGTGATCCTTCAAGGAGTGCGCATCCATTTGGAGGCATTCTCTTGACAGGGTCTTGAAGTGCTTGGTGTCTTTTGGCCATTGAAAGGTCAACGAATTCTATTTGTTCGACGAGGCATGCTTGGCTTGATGTGTTGATTATCTCTTGTCTTTAACATCTTCTTTCCACGGACATTTCAAGCACACGTTAGTATGTTGTATATCTTGTATCTAGTTTAGGTATTATTATATCTTAGATATTCTTTTGTGTCTAGTCTGTATTTGATATTGTTGTAATTTCGTAAACTTGTAATTATCTTGTAACAAACATCCCCTTAACTTAGTTGACCCCTTGCCCAATCTTAGGCACTAGTCTTGGATACCCTAGGAAAAGGTCGACTTTCATACTTAGATGGTTGCATCTTGCATTTGTTGCTTAACATCATAGGCTAGATTCCCCTTGGCCATTAACCAATTAAAACCAACTCCCTAGAACATAAGCGTTAATCTCATCTAACTAGGGTCCTATCCCCTTGGCTTTCCTAGGAGTTAGCCTAGGCCGGAAGAGGTTCAAAGTCAAAGTGGCTGATGGACTTTGAACCTAGGCATTATGCCTCAGAGGACACACTAAGTGAGTAGGACTTGGCTCCGTTTACAGCAGGTGATTATTAATATAAGGAATGAACAACATCGTCGTGAGGAAAAGCAGGGAACCCAGAAACCGTACGTTGTGTAATGAAACCGGCCGGTTTATGGCAAGCCAGGCTGGTTTGAGTACCGAGCACTTGGTTTTGGCCGATTAGCACGCTAGCAGGTCAAGCGTGGGATTCGGTTTGGCAGTTTTTAAAACACTGATACCACCATGAAAATACACAAATACATATTGACTAGACTTTGACCAATCCACAAAGGGGGGTTTGATCTATACAATAATGACTCAAATATAAGTAGAATATTCTTGAAAGTTACAATAATTCAGCACTCCCTTTGCTTGAGAAGGGTGTTCTATTGACATGAATCAATGCAACATCATCAAGAGGAGGAAAGGGCAACATCATCATCAAGAGGAGGGAGGAGGGCATCATCATCATCATCATTTGGAACAGTCGATTGGCACATCTAATATAAATGGAACACCAACATCTATATGTGGCAATAGAACGAGGCAGGTGCATCAACAACGGTATGGTACTCCTAGCAATTTGTCCTTACCGGACCTTCGGGATTTGCCCCGGAATCATAAGATTTCCTAGGATATAGAATCCTAACAAAGCTACCACATGACCATAGTTGGCATATACGTACCTGGCTACTCGGCCAGGCCAGATCCTTACCGGACTTTCGGGATCTATCCAGGGATGGTTAGTCCCCTAGGATATAAAATCTAAAGCGAGCTAACCGTTGTTGGTCAAGATACCATAATATCATAAACATCACTCCCTCTTTGAGGGAGGTCTTCGGACTACACCAAGCTTGTCTTGGAAGTAATCAAACTTTCTACGCGAGATGGAGGCTTAGTCAACACATCTACGTAACACACTGCTCATGCAGTACTTAACATATTAGAGCTTTGGCTCATACACTTTCCATGTCATGAATGTAGTGATCTGGGATCTCTATACGTCTTATCATGAAACACATGGTTAACTGTCATCTTTATGCAACTATGGTTATCACATGTAATCATGGTAGCTTCCATCTCCAGTCGAAACAGGACACACGTCAGCAACTTAGAAGCCATATGGCTTCACAACTAGCGAGGAACATCTTTTAATGTACTCCAGCTTTTGTGTCGTCTTTGGGAGAAATACTGGGCTGCTTCCTGCTTTGCCATGAAGTTATGGATGACCCCAAAGGCGAAACAATATGCGTTGTCTTTGTTTGAAGCACTTCCAACCCAATCATCGATTAACCATGCGATTAGAAGTCGTGAACTCCATTATAGCAAAGACCATATTCCAACTTACCCTTAGGGTATCTCATCACATTCTTTGCTACTACAAGATTGAACAAGTTTGGGCTCCACCCGGATCATTGCGACTCAAGGTGTTCACAGCAAAGGATATATCTGGCATGGTAATTGTCAGATACATCAGCGAACCAATAATGCAATGCGTATGAGTAGCATCCAACTAACTTCGGTAGTATCAACCGGGAGCTTCAAATTCGTCTCAATAGGTGTGGCCATGGCTTGACGTTCCAACATGTCAAACTTCTTCGGTATTTCAAGTACATACTTCCCTTGGGAAGATCTTCTTTGGGCTCTGCCAAACTTCAAGACCAAGAAATAATGCTGTCGACCCTAGGTCTTTCATCTCAAATTACGAAGCGAGAGCTTCCTTTTTGCAATCTGTGATGAGCTTTTGTTCTCATGTCAAGAATAAGTCATCCACATGGTAGCAATACAATTGGTTCATCATTAAGTAACCTTGAGTAAAGATTAGAATCAACTTTACTCTTTGTAAAGCCAAGCTCATTAGGAAGCTGTCAATTCCATCGTACCATGCTCGAGGTGCTTGCTTCCAGCTATTATAAAGCTTTTCTCAACCTACAAACATGGGTTTTCTATCTTAGGCTTTTCCAACCCTTGTGGTTGTTCTATGTACATTTCTTCTTCAATAACACCATACAAGAAGGTTGTTTTCACATCCATGCGGGGCAATTCCACTTTATTTTGGCTACAAGAGCTATGATGATTTTGATAGAAGTGTATCTTGCTAGAGGAGCAAGCTCTCAATTCTGCTAGGGGAGCTGGCGAGCTATGATGGTTACGATAGAAGTGTATCTTACTAGGGGAAATCAATTACGCCATACCAAGCTCTAGGAGCCACGCTTCCAACTTATTACAAAGATTTCTTAACCTTTAGACATGAGTCTTTCTATCTTCGGCTTCAAACCCTTGTGGTTGTTCTATGTACTTCTTCTTCAATAGCACCATTTAAGAAAGCTGTTTTCACATCCATCACAGGGGGCAACTTCCACTTCATTTTGTCTACAAGAGCTATGATGGTTACGATAGAAGTGTATCTGGCTAAGAGGAGCAAATTTTTTCTTCATAGTCAATACCTTCCTTTTGAGGAAAATCCATGAGCCACAAATCTTGCCTTTATTTTTCAATACTTAGGTCATCATGTTTTATTTTTTATATCCACTTGGAAGATACCCAATCTTTGTTCTTTGGCAGGAGCTGTTGAAGTTTGGGTACCTTGGAAAGTGGTCCCCATGTGCTTATGAGTCTCTAAGCATAAAGGGGAAGACTATTACCCTCATACTTTACTTTATGATTCTAATTTCACTTTGACTTAGGAGTTTTAAAGTCAAAAGTGAAATATACCATAGAATCATAAAGTGACAATTAATTCACAATGTGGGTGAATTAATAGACATAAAGCAACTAAGGAAAGTGGGTTTCCCTTGGTGAGGATTTTTAAGGTTGATCTCACCCATTGATTAGACTTGGCTAGATCTAATCTAGGCGTGACCTTTAAGGTTGGCATGAGGAGGCTAAAGAGAGGGTAAAGATATTTTGAGACTCATTATTCACTTGAGACTTCTGGAGAAGAGAAGAGGCTATATCTTGGCAGGGAGGAGATGGAATGAGGGGGTTTGAGTAAAACCCTTGAGGCTTGAGGAGAAGCTCTTGGCTTTAGACTTGCATGGAGAGGTTATCCATGGGGTCTTAGCTTTCCTTTCTTTGTGAGGAGCATGCATATGGAGGAGGGGGCACATCTTGGGGAGGAGGGCACATTTATTATCCATCATTTTCTCATGAGGAGAGGGAGGACTTGTCGGATCAGGATGGGTTTGATGCATTGGGAGAGGAGAGCTTGAAACTTGTTTCCGTGGAGAGAGACTTTTAGTTTCAAGTTCAATTTATTTACTGTGATCATTTCCGCTAGGAGGAGGGCGCACCATAAGAATGGATGCACAGCTACCTGGTAGAAACTTCACTTGGAGGAAGACAATTCTCACTGGTTCAGTGGAGAGGCAACACATGAGAGCACATTCCTGTTGAGGGATTTATTCATTGGGTTATTGATGAGCTAGAGCACTTCAGTTCGGTGTAGAGGGCAACAAAGGGAAGCACTTCCACAGGTTTGGGCACTTCTTTCTCTACGGCGGTTCTTGTGGCAAGGCTCATGAGGAGCTTGCTGTGTATACATGTTCCATTGTATTTCAGTACTTGTTATATCTCTTGCTTTGATCATCATTATACAAACATATATCCCAAACTGGTTTTCCCAGGGTTTATCGGGGGTCATGTTGACCGAGAAATGCACAGTGTCAAATTTATGCATGTTTAAGGTGTAAGATCAACATTTTAAAGTTCAAGATCTAGAGGTAGTGTTATGTGTTTTAAGTTATATTGCATGTGCTAACATTGGATAAGAAAGAAAACGCGCAAGGGTACCTTAAAAGAGCACTTAACCTATAAAACATTGAAGCGAAGGTGGGATGATTGTTTGCTGTCCTAAAAAGCGACAAAAGAGAGCCATACAGTTAGAGCTTAGAGAGCCATACTAAGGTCGAGGGTGAGATGTTAGATGGCCGACCTCATAGGACCTGGATAATTTCTCACAGGGAACTACTTCCCACACATCATTCTTTATATTGGATTGGTATTATTACATCATGGCATTCATCCATTCTTTCTTGTGAACGACTTCTTCAAAGTAAGTAGGTTCATTTTCTATGAAATCACACATGAGGGCCATAACTGGACAATGGCTTAGGCTTCTTGCTTTGTCTCATGGTTCCCTTTGGGGCACCATACTTCTCTGCATCTTGAATAAGTTCTCTAGCCAAAACTGACTTTCTCTTGTGTGAGATCGTCATCACGGGGGAGGTTATTGAGAGATTCTATCATATCATGATCTTTTGGAATCTCATCATCGGGGAATGCTTTACCAACTTCCTTCATGGGTTCTGAAACTCTGGGAGCTATGGGTTCTTCTTCATACACTTCTTCTAACCGACATTTCCTTGATCTCTTAAGCATTGCATCTTCCTTGAATGTTATGTCTAGCGATCTCAATATGATGGTAACACGGTATGTAGATTGAAGGCCTTAAAGACCTCACAGGTATCCAACAAATATTCCCTTCTTTCTGAAGGATCCAACTTAGTTCTCTTTTCTTTGGAATGTGTACAAACACTAGACAACAAATATTTTGAATGGCTTTCTTAAAGCTTCTTTCTGTTGAAAATTTCTTCGGGGGTTTTGAATCAAGTGCACTATGGGATAATCACTTACGGACATGTCTAGCACATTCTTTAGCTTGCCCAGTCCATAAGTGCATTGGAAGATCTTGATCATGTATCATAGTCTTTACTGCTTCCATAATCATCCTATTCTTTCTTTCACATTACACCATTTTGTTGAGGATTATGGGAGTGGTGAGCTCCCTCATAATCTTGACATCTGTAAAAGCTTCCAAATTCATTTAAAGTGTACTCTCCTCCATTATTAGAGCTCAAAGTTTCTTGATTTCCCCTTCAGGAGAGGTTTTCTACCAGGGCTTTGAAGTCCTTGAACTTTCCAAATTACTTCATCTTTTGACTCAAGAAATAAACCCAAGTTTCACGAGTAATCATCAATAAATGATACATAGTGTACATACCCAGCTTAGAGGGTTGATGGCATTGGACCGCCTTGTCCCCGAGTGCACAAGTTCCAAAATTCATTCTGCTTTATTGTCGCTCTTCGGAAAGGATTCTTTATGTTCTTTCTTTGATCAGCATCCCTTGCATACACCTTCATGATCAACCTTTAGTTATAGTAAACCTATAACTACCTTGCTCACATATGTATGGTAGAGCTTTGTAGTTAATGTGAGCTAGCCTTCTATGCCAAAGTTCTAAGGACTTTCAGTGGAATGAGTCAAGGCTACATTTAATTAACCCTTTAACTAGTACAAACCACCTTCTTCTATTCCAATAACAAGTGCGTCTTTCTATAGTTTTCCTTTAGACCACACAAGAACTTTACCATCCTATGAATGCAACCTTGAAACCTTTCTTATCTAGAAATGAGATAGAAAGTAAGTTCTTTCCAAACTGATACATAGAGAGTATGTTGTACAGCCTATTAGAGCTGAGGGGTCGCTCGTATGTACCATGAAGTTTGCATCATCAGGATACACCTATGTTGAGGACAATATTGGTTCTACTTGGGCATTTGATGCTGACACAAATTTTGTGCTTAATTTACGCAACCTAGCATTGGGTTGATAATGTAATGAAGTCTGCATGAGTCATAGTTAGGTCAGTACCTTTGGATGTTTCCATTAGGGGGAGTTCAACTCCTGGGGTTTTATCCTCCCGGGTTGTTAGCTTAGGAGCTCGGGCTGTTGACTTCCTTAGGTTTCTCCCTCCCACATATCTGATAATTTCCTCAAAGAGTGGTGAGCTGACGTCCTAGTGGTCTCGTCCTTTGGTAACCTTTGTTTAGGAATGTTGTAAATGACCATGCTAGACAAAATGTAGAAAGTTTAAGCGGGAATTTGTTCGAGGAGTCTAGATAGGTTTTAATTAATTAAATTTTTAATAATTTAATTAATTAATTATTTTGAGCAAACATTAGCAAAGCTTCGGTCTTGGGGATTTTGATAGGGGTATTTGTGCTCAAAAGGAAAGGAGCGACACCTCACCCATAAGACCAAGTTTTCAGCTCAGTCGGACAAGTTTACTAGGTCTTTGTCCACTTAGAGTCGAGTCGATCAAAACAACAATTTTAATTGCTAAGATGACATTAGTCAAATGTCAATTTCGTTGTAATTTTGAGTTAATGAGTTGGTGTTTATCCACCGGGTTACTTTCATGGATTTCACGAAGAAGAGCCGATGAAGAAGGATGACAAGCTGATGCTCATACATAGAGTCAGTGGTCGGCGAATACTGAAAAGGCCCTTTCAGAGTATTTCCACTATTGTAATAAGTGTTCTAAGTGAGAGAATGTAAAAGGCTATTGGCCACCTTGATGCAGGGTAGACATACTCCGGAGTGTGTTTTTACTTATTAATTATCTTTCTTCTTACCTTAGTGAGGATTAAATAATAATTTACGAGAGTTTTTTCTTTCGAAAAAAGACATGCTCCAAAGCCGAAGTATGTGTTGACAAGCGAGTCTCGGCATGGAAAATCAATGTTTAGTGTTAGAATGTATATAAGCTCATACTAGAACATAATGTCCAGGTTATTTGGAAATTACGATTTAAATTAAATAGGTTTTTTTTAAAGTTTAGCCGAATTAATTAAATTCCCATAAAATTGGAATTTATTAGTGCGGAGTCAATAATATTAAAAATATGGCATCGAGATGTTCTCGGATACCATGTTCTGATTAGTTTTGGGTCCAGAGCATGGTTTAAACCCCTATTTTCCATCTTTTGAGGCTAAAAAAACGATTATTATTGCTAGAAAGATCAATTTTACTCGAAAACCTGGAAGAAGGGTAATTAATTAAGTTTCCTAAATTTTAGGAAAACTTAGAAACGATGATTTAAAATATTTTGATTTATTCTTAATTGAATATTATTAAAAAGAGAAAGTCAATGTAATAAAGAAATTAGATCTCATGTGGCCCACATCTCCCCGTCACCCCCTCACTCATACATAATTCCCTTTCTCCTTAATCTCTCCCGCCCTTACCTTAAATCACTCCATAAATCCTCTCATGTGAGCACTCCACTCAACTATACGTCATCTCTATTTCCACTCACCTATGCGTTGATTGGCTTACCTAATCCTCACGAGTCCCTATTTTCACTTGTGCTTCACTCACCCATCCCTTTAATTAAGCCCTTAACTCACCTTCTACACAAGCTCTTCCCCACATCCATTACATCCCTTTTTATTCATTAGCTCACTCATCATTAATTACGCCCTTATCTCTTCTCTCGTTCAACTCTTAATTCCCTCCACTCGTGGCTAGGTTCACTCACCCTCATCTGCATTGCAGTAGCATTCCTCCCCCTTCACGTGGCTCCCCTTCTCACATTATTACCCTCTTCCTCCGATCATCCCGCACGCTCAACCCTTAATTCACTCTCCCTTTTAACTACTTACCTTCACTCTCACCTATACGTAATTCCCATACATTATTACCTTTACCATGCATTGACTCAATCAGCTCATCATTTTCCTTTCACTCCATCCTCGTCACTTCTCTTTAATTCAGTGCTTTCAGCCCTTCCCCTCAATCCAGCTCATGCGTGGCTTCTCACTCTAAATTAATGCCAAGTGTCTCTCATGCATGTACCCTAGGCGCATGCATTGCCTAGGTTTCTCCATCCCGATGCCTATTTAAGAGGTCGACCCTCTTGTTTAGTGAGTTGAGATTGAGTTTGGGCAAAGGAACTATGTAATATTTTGAAGCATGTGAATAAAGAAAGACTTTGGAGCTCAAGAAGGTGTACTATCTATGTGTGTGGATGCAAATTGATGTCAAATCTATATATATGAGGTGATATTTGTCCAATTTTTCTTTAAGTTTGTTATATTGGCTTTCCTAGGGATGACATCATCTTGAAAGAATAGGATTTATCTGGCTTGCTATTATTCCTATTTGCTCATTGACATTTAGAGATTTTATGTATGTGTGTTTTGTTTAACTAACATACTCTAAAGTTTCTTGTGTAGGTGACACCATTTACATTAACAAGTTTATGTGCAAAGTTTTGGGACTTCTGGTTCATAGCTTGAAGCGGTGAAGAAGCTTGCTTACTTCCAACAACTTCAAGGACTTCAGACTCAATTCCCTCCTTAGTTCATCCGAAGACTCCATTGCCCAAGGGTTTAAAAGGCTACAATTTCCTCTCTATAACTCTTTCTCAAAAATATCAAAATGCGTTTTGGTTACTTGTTGTTTGCTTTCTTAGATACATTCAGATTATAAATCACTCATATCTAAGTAGTAGTAACAATCAGATGAATCTAAAAGAAGTTATAATTTCAAATTGGTTATCTTAATTTAGATCTAGTTTCAAGAAAAGTCAAATTTTGAGCATTTACTTCCATTTTAAAGGGCTGAAATTTGATTTACTTTAAAGAGCTATCAAAGTTTATATTTAGCAAGTTTAAGTGCTATTATTGTTGTTTATAAAAAAGATCCTAAGAAACTAGCTCTTTAGCTTGAGTTCCTTAGTTAAATTTTACCGAAAATTGCATAAATAAACTCCTAGAATAAGTGTCTTTTTTCTTTCTTAGATTTTAAAAGCCTTAGATTAGTTTTAGGGACTACCCCACTTGGCTTAGCTAGGAGTTGGCCTAGGCGGAGGAGTTGAGGATCAGTGTGACACCTTGACTTGAGACTTGCCCCAAGGACACACCCAGTGGATTGAGGTTTCTTCCACATATGGTGTTATTATTAGGGCTGACAACAAGTGGTAAGGTGGCCGGCTGAGCAAGTTAGACCCTCTAACCTACCCAAGCCCAGCCTAACCACTTAAAACCCTAGTCTACACACTTAACTTACTTTTCACTCATTTTACCCACTCCTTAAGGGGAACGACCCCCTCATCCCAAACCTTAGTGCTGTGTGGGCCCCCTCAAATGTGAGGTGCACCCTTCCTAGGCCTCCACCTCACTCTTCCCTTGGCCCCACACTCCATTACCTATCCTAGGTGGTGCCCTCCTCTTATGCTCACGCCCCCCCCTTGTGCTCCGCCCTCTCTCATCCCAAGCCCTTCATTTGGGCCTTGCCATGTGTTATGGGCCCCTCCAATGAGAGGTGCACCCCTTGGCCTCTTACCTCACTCCCTTAGGGCCCACGTCCCTCCACCTCATTGATCCATGTCTAAAACCCTAGATGGGGCGCCCCTTGCATAGAGATTTTCAATCTCTCTCAAGTTTTAACACTTGGCATCAATCTAGATGCCTTCACTTAGCCTTTTTTGGGTATAAGTAGACCCCCTCCTCACTCATTTTCTTCACCATTCTTTGAGCTAGTTGGTTATCTTTGCTGAAATTTCGTTCCACTCTCTTACTCTTGCCATCAAGCCACCCAACTCATTGCTTTTGAGAGTTTTGGAAGAAGTATTTCTCTAATACTCTCACATTTTGGAATAATAGAAAAAATCTTTGGAGGATTATGGGGAGATCTTTGAGTATTCTTGATTTCTTCACATTATGAGGTGATATTGTGATTTTGGTTTTCTATGTGTTGTTGGTAGTAGATCTTTTGTAAGAGTACTCTACTGAATTGCAAGATAGCTTTAAAAGAGTATTCTGGTTATCTTATGTTTATGTTGGATAGCTTAGGATTTGTAAGTATTTCGTTCTAAGCATATTCAAGATAGCTATCTATTCCATGCTTCACATGTTTCTCTAAGTTTTGTAGGTCACCCAAGTGCCCTCACTTTGCCTCTAGAGGTATAAGTAGACCCCCTCCTCACTCATTTTCTTCACCATTCTTTGAGCTATTGTTATGCTGCTGAAATTTCATTCCACTCTCTTGCTCTTGCCATCAAGCCACCCAACTCATTGCTTTTGAGAGTTTTGGAAGAAGTATTTCTCCAATACTCTCACATTTTGGAATAATAGAAAAAAATCTTTGGAGGATTATGAGGAGATCTTTGAGTATTCTTGATTTCTTCTACGTATGAGGTGATATTGTGATTTTGGTTTTCTCTGTGTTGTTGGTAGTAGATCTTTGGTAAGAGTACTCTACTAGGGTAAGATAGCTAAGAGTATTCTAGTTATCTTATGTTTATGTTGGATAGCGTAGGATTCGTAAGTATTTCGTTCTAAGCATATTCAAGATAGCTATCTATTCCATGCTTCACATGTTTCTCTAAGTTTTGCAGGTCACTTCAAAAAGGATTATTGGGATAGTCTCGAAGAGGAGCCTACTCTTAACCCCTTCTCAAACTCCTAGCATTTCCTATTGTCCATTTTATTTCTGCATACATTTCAGCTTTATTTCAGCATTCTAACACTCTTAGATAGGTCAATAATATATCTTTTTCTTGTAGATTTTTATGTGGAAATTTTCTGTGTAAAAACAGAAAATTTCTCTAACATTTTGTTGTGTTTTTCAGCATTTCCAGCAAGCTTTTGCTTGTTGGTTTTTGCAGAAACTTACCAGCAACAAGGGGAAACTCTGCCCAAATTCGTTCACAAGCCTTCATCAAAGCACATCTTCATTTGGGTAACGATTTTCCAACTTATCTTGGTGTATATTTGTGTATTTTAAGCTGTTTTATTGATTTTTCCTTGTATATTTGTAAGATAGTATATTGCCGACACCTTGGGAGTGTG
>SNQJ01S0208329.1:5425-16265 GCA_010110895.2 Picea sitchensis | reverse complement strand
GACTAGCCCTCCTAAATAGAAAGAGCCCCCCATCGAGGTGACAGTGGGTGGGGAAGCTCCTGTTACGCCGGTTTCAAGCCCTGACTCAAGCTCTTTTGACCTTTCCTACAAACCGTGCGATAACAGTTCCCATCATGATGAAATTCATGCAAGGAAAGGAAGAGGAAGAGAAAAAGGTACACAAAGATTTCAGAGGAAACGAAAGCCACATCAAGCTCATGAACACAAGGAGAAAGACATGCCAAAGTTTAGTGTTACAGATGTGATAAATATGGACACAATGTCGGAGACTGTCCTATACGAAGGAAAGGAAGGAGGCATGCAACCATGGCCAACGTTGATGAAGATCCACCTCACACCAGATCTAATCCTGCTGAAGAATTCTTCTTCATCTCAGCCCTCTCAGGTACGGTTCCTACTAGCAATAATGTTTGGTTAATTGACAATGGTGCTTCCAGACATATGATTGGATGTAAAGAAAATCTCACTGAACTAGTAGAGAAGGATTCTCGGTTACATGTTGTACTTGGTGATGATGCTAGATACGCTGTGAAGGGAACTAGAAACACCTCCCTTCAACTAGACTCTGGTATTCCACTTCATTTGAGTGATGTATTGTTTGTACCTGGAATGAAAAGGAACCTTGTCTCTATTTCATCCTTAGAGGACAAAGGCTACAAGGTTGCCTTCTCCGATGGAAAATTTCTTTCATGGCACAAGAACTCCAATCCTTTGCTATATTCTTCAAGAGAAAGACCTCCCACACCATAAACCTAGCACACAAAAGGGTGCTCACAAAACCCTAGAAGACTAGCGCCCAAGAGAGGTGTGCACTTTTCTCAAGAACAAGTGTTTGCTGAAATTTCCAAACTCACACTTGTGTTGTGTTTCCTCAATGGGGAATTTACCTTTATTTATATTAGACTGAGTCTATCAACAATAGTGTCTATTGGTACAACAAGGCCGACCTCAATGACTTACAATATAATTAATAATTACCATATTAATTATCTTTCACTTTATGGTGGAGCCAACCTGTACCCTTTACATCACAAATAGGGTTACAAGTAAGTCTGACTCTTGTACAATATAGCAAGGGATCCCATACACCCACTAGTGCTCAGCCACTAGGGGCACATCCATTTGTGCTCATCTCATGGGCTTCCCTACACAGGGGCACACAACATTCCATCTATGTCTCAGAGAGGAACCACACACCCAGCTCATGGGCTTCATCACCCCACACAGGGGCACAACGTTCCATCTCCGTCTCAGAGAGGAACCACACAACCATCTCATGGGCACACCCAACTCATGGGCTCTCTCTCAGGTCGACTCACTCATTCTGTGTCCTAGAGGATGTCTCACGTAGCTGTAATCATCATCAATAATGACCTAGATCGATCTTTAAGTTTTCTCTGGAATGCACAGAATAAAATCCTCAAAGATCTCGCTATCTCAGATGTTCATGAACCCCAAAAAAATCATAGTTATTGCTGCAACTATTGACAACCCTGCCCCTGATAAAGTAACCTCCAAAAAGGACTTGTTGTTGGGCACCAATATAGATATGAGTTTTAAGGGTTTGTTGTGGCAGCTTTAGAGGCCTACGTCCAGCCTTAGAAGACTCTAAACAGGGCTCGGCCTAGGCCAGTAGGCCTGCAGCCAATCTTAAAAATTTTACCACTGAATTTAGGTAGAGGTCTGACCCTCTCCTTACTCCAGACGCAGGTGTAAGACAGCCTTATGGTCGTCCTTTATTTGTTGTGGGGTTCAACCTCTTTTCTTTGCAATAGCCGCAGGTGACCAAGGTATTCCATCAAACTTAAGCAAGTGGTATTCTTCAAGACCCACTCTGAAACCATGTTGAATTTCCCACTAGTTCAAGCTCGTGTATTTAATTTCAACTTTTTGTTTAGCATTTACTTGAACCATAAATTAATGCAGCAACAATAACTAGTTGCATTAAACCAAGATCACAAGAAGAATAACCATGCACAAGAAGTATCCTGGGAAACCCTTCTCAACAAGGGAAGAAAACCCAACCAATCCTTTGCTATATTCTCAAGAGAAGATCCCCCCAACCATCACCAAACCTAACACACAAGAGGGTGTTGTAATTCTCATAATTTTAGACCACAAGTTCTGAAATCATGAGATGACATAAAGATACGTGTGTTTCGTCGATGGGGATTCACCTTTATTTATACAAAACAAGAAGACTCCAAACAGGGCTCGGCCTAGGCTGGTAGGCCTGCGACCAATCTTAAAAATTTTACCACCGAATTTAGGTAGAGGTCTGACCCTCTCCTTACTCCAGCGGCAGGTGTAAGACAGCGTTACGGCCTTCCTTTATTTGTTGTGGGGTCCGACCTCTTTTCTTTGCAATAGCCACAGGTAACCACGATCTTCCTTCAAACTTGAGCAAGTGGTATTCTTCAAGACCCGCTCTAAAACCATGTTGAATTTCCCACTAGTTCACGCTCGTGTATTTAAATTTCAATTTTTTGTTTAGCATTAACTTGAACTATAAATTAATGCAGCAATAATAACTAGCTGCATTAAACCAAGATCACAATAAGAATAACCATGCGCAAGAAGTATCCTGGGAAACCCTTCTCAACAAGGGAAGAAAACCCAACCAATCCTTTGTTATATTCTCAAGAGAAGATCCCCAAGCCATCACCAAACCTAGCACATAAGAGGGTGTTGTAATTCTCATAATTTCAGACCACAACTTCTGAAATCATTAGATGACATAAAGATAAGTGTGTTTCCTCAATGGGGATTCACCTTTATTTATACAAAACATATCACATCAAATGATTGGTCTATTGGCACAATAGGGCCGACCTCAATAACTCGGAATATAATTAATAATTACCATATTAATTATCTTTTACATTAATTATCTTTCACTTTATGGTGGGGCCGACCTGTACCCTTTACATTACAATTAGGGTTACAGGTAAATCTAACTCTTAGACAATATAGCAAGGGATCTCACACACCCACTAGTGCTCAGCCACTAGGGGCACGTCCACCTGTTCTCAACCACAGGGATGTCCAAGTCAACAGATCTCTATCTCACTGAGTCTCACAGGAGAATCATCTGGACACACACTCACTAGTGCTTAGCCACTAGGATCATGCCCACCTATGCTCAGCCACTAGGATCACGCCCACCTGTGCTCAACCACAGGGACGTCCTACTCAACAAATCTCTATCTCATTGAGTCTCACAGGAGAATAATTTGGAGTACCACATCGTCTCAACTCTCTACACAGAGGAGAACAGTAAACCCATCACATGGGCACACAGCGTTCCAACTCCGTCTCAGAGAGGAACGATACACCCATCTCATGTCTGTGTCCTGGAGGATGTCTCACACAGCTGTAATCATCAACATTTATTAGGGATGAAGATTATGAGTACTCCACAACAAAATATTGTAAAACTAATAACAATACTAAATAGAAATATTGGTAAATATTTTTAAAATAGTATGTTGATATTGTTGATTTTTGTCAATCATTAAAAATATTTGATCAAATATGTCTTAATTTCTGTGAGTCTCTAACAAAAGCTATACCCGATGTTACCAGGATTTGTTGGTTTCATCTTTTCAATGGTCTCCCCAAAATATCCTTGCTTTTCTTTAGTGTGTATATCTACTCTATCAAAACCATAATTTTGATAATGTATGCCTTCTGTGTAACCCAGTCACTAATAAAAACAAACATTTATAAACAAAAAAAAGTAGTTAGAGTTATGAGCTGTGATTGACCACATTACCTTTGTTTGTACGTTGGCCTTCTCATAGCTTTGTTCATGAGAAATTTTCCATTCGATCAAGGGTCACTAGCAATTGCAGTTTTCATGATTGCTCACATTCAGTTGTATTAGACCTCCCCTCAAGTGTATGCTTGACTGGTATTGAAAATCTCTACATTGTTTAGACAACTATATATTCTACCAAGCATATTACTATGCATCCTGAGACATTTTAGAGAATTTATGAAAATTCAAATCTAAGGATTTAACAGCAGACTTAAAAAATATTTATTTATTCTACAGTGTGACCATTTCCAGAGTTCAAAGATCTCTCCTAACCAACATATACAATATATTTCCAGACTGAATAATATTAGATGATTGTATTATACTCTGCCATAATGATCTTCCATAGACACTCTAGTATTTGTTTTATGGATAAGACCATTCGTGGCAGTTTTCAAGGAACACCCTCATTGCCAGAATTTCAGGAGTGCATACTTTCTTGTTCCATGTTCAAGTCATAAGCATCTGTCAAACCCCTAGCATTTGCTGATTTTAATCAATCACAATTCAAGATTTGCACTCCCATGGCTACTTTAGCTTGCATCGTTTTCCTTTCCATCAATAGGTTAATCAGTATCGACATTAATGTCACTCACTGATCACTGCTCTCGGATACTTCTGTTAATAAGTCAGCTATAGTTTTGGATTCGCAGGGCTCCTTTGCTTGGTATCATCTTTTTTTGTCCCATTAAGTTTTAGAACTCATGTTAATCTGGCACGTAAGCTGTAAATATATTGCAACATTCCTCTATTATCAGGATCACTGTAAATGTGGATTTCCATATGGTACTATGATTGGTGTGTTTTATAAATGATACTTTACTGGGCGGTTATGGTAGTTCTATATCTCTTCTTGTGAACTTTACTCTTATTTTGATCAAAACTTACAAAAGTTTCAATGGAAATACATTTAGATATTTGTTACTGGGCTCCATATTTATAATGTGATAAACTTATGTATAACATTCAAGATTGTGTTTATGAAATTTGCCATTTAAATTTAGATCAAGGTGCTCTTTGATTTTTAAAACTATAATATTATAAATTTTGTTAAAATGCTCAACTGAAAAATTATTTATGCCTCTTTGGTTTTTCACAATAACAGATATTAATGCATGAGCTGTAAGGATTCAAATGGAAGTTGAAAAATCCTGTTGGATTGCAATCGTTCTTCTATTTTATGACTCGGAGATTGGACGATCTTTTAGTCTGTGGCTACAAATATTCAAAAAGATCATCATGTGAAGATCTTTCAAAGAAAAATGAGCATTACATATCTTTTAACCTTTTGATGGGTAAATGATTTGCTGCTACAAACTTCCATTGTTGCAGAATTCTAAAAATGATGCCACAAATAAAGAGAATACTTACAGTTCCAAGGGTTAAAAGACTCTTGTTGATGTAAGTACCTTCCTTTCGCCTTAGGCCAGTGGTTTCACTTTTTGAGCTCTCAGAACCTGCTAGATCTATTAGATTCTGCTCCAGGCAAGATACATGTAAATGTTGGTTATTATTAACTTTGTCAAATTTGGACAGTATGGAAAAGATCACTATTCAGAAGAAAACTAGTTTATGGAAGAAAAACAGAACATAGTAATTCAAATAAAAAAGAAAAAACAAGTTATGCCTAGTGTAAGACTCTAAGTAATCTAATGCAGATAATATATTACAAGTTGAGATAAAGTGACTTCGTCAAAGCTATCTCCATGAGCNGCCAGTGGTTTCACTTTTTGAGCTCTCAGAACCTGCTAGATCTATTAGATTCTGCTCCAGGCAAGATACATGTAAATGTTGGTTATTATTAACTTTGTCAAATTTGGACAGTATGGAAAAGATCACTATTCAGAAGAAAACTACTTTATGGAAGAAAAACAGAACATAGTAATTCAAATAAAAAAGAAAAAACAAGTTATGCCTAGTCTAAGACTCTAAGTAATCTAATGCAGATAATATATTACAAGTTGAGATAAAGTGACTTCGTCAAAGCTATCTCCATGAGCACTGCTCTCAATTGTCTGCAACCACACAAAACAATATGAAAAGTATTAGGGAAGATCCATAATAAAAGATGCTTAGCTTAAAATCATAAAACAAAAAAGTGAAGTTGAGAAGAAACATTATGAAAGGTTATGATTGATTATTCAAAACTTATAGCCTAGATCGTACACATTTTTGGCTTTGTTCACTTAGTGAATAAATCAAATTCTCACGGTATACAGTAATGGGACACTCTAAGAATAGGTATTCCAAAATTCTGAAAGCAACTGGAGGGAATTGTACTTGACCAAAAATGCACAAGCAGAAAACCAATGTAGCTTGGATATGCACACCTGCTCCAGGTTCAAAGAGCACACACCCATACCAGTGGCAGCCCTGGGTGCATCCATCCTGCACCTCAAGCTGTCAAAAGACGAGCCTTGCATCCCCTAGCCAGATTTTGGGACAGCTTTTATGAGGACGTCTCCATTTCTATTACGAGCAATGTTGACCCTCTTATCAAATAAATTTTCCTATGGCAAACCCAATTACAAGGATATCTACCTGTGAAAACACTTGCTACAGGAAGATCTTTCTGGTACGGGGGTTGTCACAAGTAAATCTCCCTACTACAGGGGTTGATTGTCATGACCGCAATATCAACAAAATATAGAAAATCTAAAATTCAAAATTTGTTAGGGATCTAATATATAAAAATTTAATATATATTTATATATAGTGAATGATGATGGAGGAGGAGGAGGCTGAAGGAGGGCATTAAAAAATTTGAACTAGAGTACGAAGGATGGTATCGCATGTCATGTCACGAGCTCAAAACCAATAGATCTGGATAGGAATTTTCCTTTAAGCAACATGGTTTAGGATTCTGAGAATCATTTATGGAAAGTGATAAATCAATGGTCCTCATGGCCACCATCGACACTAATTGCACAAGGATCAAGGTATTATCCTCTCATTGATTACAATCATGATGTATTAGGGGAAGATCACCAAAATTGCACGACCCTAGAAAGAGTTGTTAATGCATGGAAAAAGGAGATCTCAATCCTTGGCTATCCTTGGCTTGTATTCCAAAGTCTATTCTTTATAAACATAGGAAAATATGCTTTCATTTGCTTTGGTGTCTCAAGAAGGAGCATGAGGGAATTCCATTGGTCAAATGGAAAAAGACTGCTATGCCAAATCCCTAAGCAGTTGGTGGCTCAAAAATGTGGATCTTTTTTAACGGCCCTCGATGCTCAAGGAGCTTCGAGGATCTCCAAATTTATTGGTTTGCCACGGGAGTTGGTGGTTCAGAAATATATCTCCTCGTTAAGCATTGTTGGTTGGATTGGAATACCAAAGAAGAAGTGTTTAGGGGGATCCATAATTTGGAAATCTATTCTGTAGTATTTTAACATGAGGGAAATCTCTTGGAAAGGATTATTGGCAATGGTAGGGAGGTGTGGGTAGGAAAGGACCCTTGGATTGGAGGGGAAGGATACAAACTTTATGAGGATCGTATTCTGACTCTGAGACATCACCAATGTTTTACTTTCATTGATTGCTATAGTAGGCCCATGAAAGATAGACGCGCCATTCATTGGAGGCATGTAGAAGATTTTGGTCACAATGAAAATATATATGTAGAGTAGAAAAACTAAAGTTCACTATTTAACAAAGCTTTGATAACATTGTCCAATGTACATGATGAATTGGTTGGGGAGGGGGCAAGAAAGGATGATCAATTAGTCGTTACTCCGTCAAAAAGGGATATGTAGTCACTTTGATAGGAAGGGGTGAGGATCCTCCAAAATGGTGGTGGCGTACTATTTGGAAGATGAGAGTTCCACACAAGTTAAGGGTTTTCTTGTGGTGGTACTAGAAAACAAGATTCTGCCTTTGGATACTTTACAAAGGTGAGTGTTACATCATATATTGTATGGGGTGTCCGAGGACCAATTCATTATCAATTTTCACATGCAATCTCATGTGACTAATTTCAGATCTGAAAATTACTTCCTAATGATTCAACAATAAACCCTAGTTGTTATCACTGAACAATTTTACACTSAAATTATTGACTAAAAAATATAGCAATGGAAATAACAACATCAGAGATAAATCATCATTGCACTTGAGGCACAAAATTTTCTGTTCTGTAAAATTGTCAAATTCAGAAATTCTAAGGGCAAAAACCAGCCCTCGCAGCTGTCACAATTTTACCAAAATCTGAGGACAACCTAGTCCTCTAAAAACCAAAAATTAGCAAACGACGCACAAATTCCAACAACGCACGTATCTTGAGCATGATTTTATTACTAGTTGGAGATTCTCTCTCCTAGGCATGCACCCTAGGGCTTTTTACTCTCACATGAGATAGTTTATTATTATTTGATGACCAATTAAAGGATTTGTAATATTATTTTAAAATGTTTGACTCATCAAACATGCTCACCAAGATATTATTATTTGATTTGAGATGGTTGAGTCTAGAACTCTATCAATAAGAGGCTCCCTTCATTTGTAACAGTTTTTGTTCGGTGAGCAATACTATTTCTCTTATTCTTGGAGCAAAGTTTGGAGTGTCTTTATTCATCATCTGTGTGAGGCCTTTAGCATGAGAATATTTGTTGGTGATTGGAGACTATGCATGCAAGCTAAAGGGTTGAACCAAGGTTATCTTGATTAAATGCCAATCCCATACCCTCATATGTGATAGAATCGAATGAAAATGTTGCAATCCTACCAATCCTGAAAACCAAGTCCACTGAATTTTGAACAGGATATGAAATTCTACTTTCTCCATATGAAGTCTGATGAGGTTGGAACCACTCTCAAACATCCTGAAACAATTAATGGTAATGTTAAAAATTTAAGTAAAAGTTGACATTTTATATAAAATGTCAACTTTTACTTTAAGAATTTAACATTACCATAATTGGGGTCAGAGTTTGAAAACATTGGTTCAATACCCTAACACACTTTTGAAAAATGAGGGTTAAAAGACCAAAAATTTGATTAATTGATGCAGCAAAGCGATAATTTCCAAATAATCACGATAATTTCAAATTATCGAAATTATCGCGATAAATACTAGCGATATTATCACTGAGTTGGATTTTGGCGATAATATCGTGATAATTTCGATATTATCGCAATACGTTCAGCATTGGTTATGCGAGCTCCCCAAGAAGTTATTTATGAAAAGGATAAAAAGAGGGAAGAGGTAGTTGCTCTTAAAGTTGAACTTGTTGCCAGTGGAATAGCTCCATAGGCATATATGGGACTTAGGACAGTGAAAGGGACTATTTGGATTCACCTTCTGTAAGAACCTCACCTTTCTTTGTTCCAAAAACTAGAGGTGGGGCACAATCTTCCATCAAGTTAATGTTTAGAAAGGGTCAAACCAAAGACCTCTAAAATTTGTTGATCACACAAGAAAACAAGAGAGTACTTTGAGATGGATAAAAAGGCCCTTTTCCAACAGGATTTTACATTGGTCGTTGATAAAAAGAAGGAAATCCCCTTCTCGGGTGGATTTCACTCATTCCTATGACTAATGAGCCTTCTCCACAACAACAACTTGAGGAGATTATTGAAATAGCTCTAATACCATGAAAAATTAACGAGTAATACACACAATGGAGGGGAGGAGCACACTATATATCGAAATGGATATTGTAGGTACCCTTTAATCGTTATGCACTGAATCTCTCAATAACCACACTCCATGTTGACCGCCTATTCAACTAGGGGATCAACTCCATGTGTCATGAAGATATGCATCATCAGATGCATGTATGTTGAAGACAGTTTGGTTCTACTGGGCATTTTATGCTTCCAGCACAAATTTTTGTAAACGGAATTTCCGCACCGCTGCGTGGGTTAATAATGTAATAGGTCTGCATGGATCATACTTAGGTCAGGTACCTTGGGATGTTTTCATTGGGAGAGTTCTTTTCACCGAGGGTTTTTTATCCTCAAGTTGTCAACTGGGCTTTTCAACCTGGTTAATTTCCCATGAGTTTTTCCCTCACACTTGCAATAATTTCTCCAAAGTGGTGAACGACGTTCTAATGGTCTCATCCTTTGGTAGCTATTGTTTAGGAATGATGTAAATGACCATGTTAGACATTGTAGAAAATTTCGCGGAATTTCGTCGAGTCTAGATAGGCTTTTTTAATTAATTAAATTTAATTAATTTTCCTAAGGTTGGGATTTTAATTATTTAATTAATTAAATGTTTTTGAGCAATTATTGTAAAAACTAAGTCCTTGGGTTTTTGATAGGGGTATTTGTGCTCAAAAGAAATGGAAAGGCACCCCCTACATCCATGGACCAAGTTTTAGCTCAGTCGGACAACTTTAGCCATGGGTTAGTCCAATCGGAGTGTCAGTCAGTCTAAAACAACAATTTTAATTGCTAAAGTCCAAACATGGAAAAATGTAAAAATTGTAATAATGAGTTAAATGATGTGAAATGTTGAAATGATGGTTAGAGAGAGCCTCCCTAAGCATAACATAACCCTCCCAACCTTTTCCAACCTATTCTAACCCCTTACCCACCTTCTACACTCAAAAGTTACGCCCCCCTAAGGGGTTTGACGTTTTTTCTTGGTGGAGGTTGTTGTGACTTATTTGGGGGGCCCTCTCATAAGTTATGACTCCCTTTAACCCCCACATCACCTCCTATGGTGATCCCACTCCTTTTTTCTCATTAATCCCCCTCCATTCCTTCATTTTCACCCTTTTTTTGCCCCCTCCAAGAGGAGTTACACCCCCCTCTTCTAGAAACTCCACAAATGATTTTTTTTTAAATTATTTGAGACCTTTCACCTTCCTTGGCATCAATCCCAAGGCCTCCCACACCTCTTTGTTTGATCCCAACACCTCCTACATTTTTCTACACCCTAAATCTAGCTTTCAAACCCTAGATGGTGTGCCCTAGCCTTGAGATCTACTCTTATTCTTGGTGGTAGACACTTGGCATTGATCCAAGAGAGGTAGGTTTGCCTCTCCA
>SNQJ01S0208328.1:0-16184 GCA_010110895.2 Picea sitchensis | reverse complement strand
AATGGCCTAAAGCCGACATAAATAAAATAACATTACTAATCTAAATTACAACTAATGGCCTAAAGCCGACATAAATAAAATAACATTACTAATCTAATATGCCCCAATTAAGGGGTAATGAGCCAATATTAGGGCTTAACACCAACCCTTAAAGGATGAGGTATTATGTGATGTTTCCCCACTCGATGTATGTGATGTTTTATCGGGCCAACCATATATGTGGAAGTGCCATGCTATTTATGAGTCTCGACCCCGTAGTGTCAGTATTACTCTAGGGGGTCTTCTCTACAGAATGCCATAGGTAGTTCTAACTATTTTCCCACCTAAACAGTGTCGCAAGGTAGTATTTCATACTACAAAATTCAGCTTCTTCAAAATCTGTTCAAAAGGGGAATAAAAGGATACTACAACCACTACAGCCTCAACCCAAGAACCTTCTATCCAACAGAAGTAGGTCAACAAGATTGCAGCAAAACGCAAAGATTCCTTCTGCACAAATTCATCTCAGATAGCCCAACTGGTTTAACAGAGTCAACCCCACCAGCAACAGGTTCATGACAGCCTTCCACAAACCGAGCAGTGCAACGTCTCCAGCAAGGTAAGCATCTCACCAAGATTCAGATTTATCAAACGCTTCCCTCTCTCCCCTAGGAACTCAACGCAATGGAGACCACTTCTTTCTAAGGAGGGAGGATTGATCCAGGTATGTGATGTTTCCCACTGAATGTATGTGATGTTATTATCGGCCAACCATATATGTACACATGCTATTTATGAGTCTCGACTCCCTAGTGTCATTATTACCTAGGGTCATATCTACAGAATGCCATAGGTAGTTCTAACTATTTTCCCACCCAAAATGTCGCAAGGTAGTATTTCATACTACAAAATTCAGCTTCTTCTAAAATCTGTTCAAAAGGGAATAAAAGGATACTACAACCACTACAGCCCTGGCCCAAGACCTTTCTATATCCAACAGGACAACAAGATTGCATCAAAGCATAGATATTCCTTTTGCACATAGCCATCTCAGATAGCCCAACTGGTTTAACAGAGTCAACCCCACCAGCAACAGGTTCATGACAGGCCTTCCACAAACCGAGCAGTGCAACGTCTCCAGCAAGGTAAGCATCTCACCAAGATTCAGATTTATCAAACGCTTCCCTCTCTCCCCTAGGAACCAACGCAATGGAGACCACTTTACTAAGGAGGGAGGGATTGATCCAGGCAGGATATCGGTATCCACCACCTATTCCATGCCTGAAAAACAATTTCTCCATCTTGGCAATTTTTCGATAGTTTTTCATGTTCCAAACTCTATGGTCATTTTGAGGTCTCTAGACAACGATTTTTGGGATTCTGGGTCCAGGAGATTTCTAAAGACACTAGCCTAGACCAATCTAAAATCGTTCTTCCTTGGATAGACCTTCCAACAGTATCAAGTGCCCCAAATGGAGATCATATGAAAACGTTATTCCATTAGGAAGTTGACATATCAACTACACCTTATCAACCGCAAACCTTGATTTTCATTTTCTGGGGGTTAGGACTTTGGATTTTACTTATGTTAAAAGGCCTTTGAGCCCTTAATACCGATCATCTTCTTTAATTCGAGAAGCTGTCACACCTCTCTCCTCAGAGATAAGTTTCCACCATTCTAGCAAGTCTTTCACTCTCTATTTTTATAGTTCTGTACATTTTGCACATTAATAGAAATTGTACACATATCTTTGTGTTTATGATTGCCTCTCTGATACATTTATGTTATATTGTTGGATATATGAGATATCTCTCAGATATTTCCTTTTATTTTTCTCTCATTTCATTTTTGTTTCAAAATAATTCGACCAAGGTATCAAAGCGTGTGCTTTATCGCTTTAGTGCATGTCCCCTCGATGAGGTTTGGGTATAGTTTGGTCTCAAGATTGTTTCTCTTGAGGACAATCACTCTCTATTCAAGAAACACTCCATGGTTGAAGAAAAAGAAAACGACAGAGAAAAAGATTCTATCAATTTGTCACTTGAGCAAGCTCACATGACGAGGGACGAAACATTTATGAATTTTCCCACATCCCTTTCAACGCTTCATCGATAACAAAAGGTACTTCTTCATCGTTTAATTACTTTGAGGCACCTTGCCTTTCAAGGTATAGGTTAATTTGATATTCCCATATTTTGAAGGTCGTGATAGATGTGTATGACCTAGAAAAATGGTTAAATCGCTTAGTTGGTTATTTCTTTGTTCGTAATTTTTTCCGAAGGAGAAAAGATCACCTTCACGCCTCCTAAGGCTCTCCCCATGTCAAACATTGGTGGAACTTACTCGATAAAATTTCCATAGAGGAGTCTATAATAAAGGAACAATATTACTTTGTTGGAACACTATTACCCTGGAATAGTAATATTCTTGGGATTTTTGTGGATGTGGTAAAAGAAAAATATTACCTCCGGTCACAACCATATGAGGACCAGTACATGATGGACCACACTATGGAAAGAGAGGCGCCAAGCAATACCTGAATTCAATTACCTTCCATACCTTGCGCACTAAGATGTGTGTATCATCAAAGACTCGAGTGACATTTGGTTCTGAAAAATCATGGGGCTCTGTTACAATGCATACATCCAAACTAAAATGGATTTCTCTCAGATATCTCATCATTATGTGCTACGACGATATAAGTTGTTAAAATTGAGCAGAATTTTGCACCAAAACCGGGAGTTCGATCTCTAAATCCAAACAACCAGCATGAGGCATTTATCTCAACAAACACCTAAAACAAGTCTAAGCCACTGTGAAATAAGGGTAGTGAGAAGACGAAGAAGGACACCGCGAAATGGTGCGATTTCCACAAAATCCCTAGAAAAACACCGAGGAATCTTTTCTCAAAATAGTCATTGGTATTCTAGATCAGACAAGGAGTTGAACCCTCGATTCAGACCGACTAAAATACTGGTAAAGACATATCATCGACGCAGAACCAACTACTATTGTCGTGGACTTACCAATTCAACCTAAGAACCAACAGATCCTGAGGATGGGGAGTGACATTTTCATTCACATATGTGGGTTAAGGGGACCTCGCTACATTTTATTGTTGATAGCTGAATCCAAAACAACCTCATCTCACAGTCGCCGTAAAAGTTGGGATTGTCGACAACACCTCACACCTCGTGAAAGCCATACAACATCAGTAGTCTTTTCCAGGGATGTGATCTCTGTGTCAACCAACATTTTCAATTGTCATATACATGAACCCTTCAAGGATGAGGTATTATGTGATGTTTCCCCACTAGATGTGTTTCCAGATTTCTTGTTGGGCCAACCATATATGTGGAAGTGCCATACCATTTATGAGTCTCACCCCATAGTGTCATTGTTACTCAGGGGTTCATATTTACATAATACTGCAGGTAGTTCCAACTATTGTCCCACCTAAACAAAGGTCGCAAGGTAGCATTCATACCAAAAAATTCATCTCTTCTCACACCGGGTTCAAAAAGGGTGAACATAAGGATACCGCAACCACTACAGCCTAAACCCAAGAACCTTCTATCCAAAAGAAGCATCGACAAGACATAGAAACACAAAATTCCCTTCATGACACATAGTCATCTTAGATAGCTTGACTGGTTGAATAGATTCAACCCTCCAAAAATAGGTTCGTGACAGCCTTCCACAAACCAAGCAACGCTACGCCTCCAAAGAAGGCAAGCGTTTCACCAAACTTCAGATTTAGCAAAATGCTTCCCGTCTATCCCTCCGAACTCAACCTAATGGAGACCATTTCTTCCTATGAGGGAGGATAGATATAGGATATTATACACCCAATCTATTCCACGGGCTCGAAAAAATAGTTTCCATCTTGGCAGTTTTTCAACAGCTGGTTCCAAACTTGCGGGGTGCTTTTGAGGCCCTAAACGACATTGTTTTAGGGGATTTGGGGCCCAAGTGACTGCCAAAGGCCCTAACCTGGGTCAATCAAATTTTTTTATTTTCGGTTAGACCTTTCCAACAAGTTATCAAGCACCCCAAACAGAGATTGTATGTAAACGTTATGCCTCTCGGAAGTTGAAGTATCAACTACCCATCGGGCCTTCAAACCTTTTGGATTTTCATATATATTTTTTATTATAATAAAAAAAAAAAAAAAAAAAAAAAAAGATCATATTCTTGTGAATGTGAGTAGCGGTCACATCTCTTCTCGAGAGCTGCCACCATTCTAGCGAAGTCTTTCACTCCATTTTTTTACAGTCGCACATTTCGCACATTAATAAAAATTATATTATTGTATCTCTATGTTTATGACTTCCTCTTTGATAAATTTATGTTATATGTATTACATCCTAGATACCCTATATATTTATTTTCATTATATCTCCACTCATCTTTGCGCTTCAAAATAATCCAATCATCAAGCAGACGGAAAGGTGTCGCCTCTTTGATCATTTTTCACAGCATGTCTCGACGAGGTCCTAGTATATAAGTCGGTTATCTATATTCTCTCTCTGGGAGGACAATCTCTTCGTGATGCCCAAGAAACCCTCCATATGTAAGAAAAGAAAACGACAGAGCAGGAGATTTTATCAATTTGTTGCTTGAGCAAGATCTCATGCCATTTAGGATGAAAATGATGGAGAATTTTCCCCACATCCTTCAATGCCGTCGATAACAATGTGTATGTATTCATCAAGGTTTAACCACTTTGGAGGCACCTCGGCCTGCCAAAAGCATTTTGATATTATTGTATTTGAAGGTCGATAGATGTGGATGCCCTAGACAAACAAGTTAAATCTCATTGAAGGATTTTTTCTTTGCTCACAATTTTTCCAACAAAGAAAAAAATCACCTTCGTGTTCTCAAGTCTCTCCCCATGTAAAAATTGGTGGAAACTTATTGGGAGAAAAATTCCATAGAGGAGTCTCTGAATATATGGGATCGATCCCACTTGGGATTGTTTTGTGGATGTGGTAAAGGAATGGTAAAGATAATTGCTGGAAACTATGAGGACCAAGACATGAGATGGACCACACTGCTGAAAGAGAGGCCAAGAAGTGTTGGAGTTCACCAATACCTCCTTTGTGCACCAAGTTGGGTATCAAAGACTCGAGCATTTATTCTCAAACATCTATAGGTTCTACACAAATACATCCAACTGAAATGGATTTTATGTATCTCATCACTCGGTGTTGAGTATCGATATGCTATTAAAATCGAAAAAAAAATTAGGCAAATTCAACAACCAGAGTTTGTGATAACCAAGAACAAGAAAAGTATGAGAAAGATGACCCTAAAAAACAACTTCCTAAAAACCACCAAGCCACGTGAAAAGAAGGGTCACAAGACAAAGAAGACACCGGAAAAATGGTGCGATTTCCATGTAACTCCTAAGACAACACTGCAGGAATGTCTCTCAAAACAGCTCATTAGTGGCTGAGATCAAAGACAAGATCCAAACCCTCTAAATCAAAATATGACTCAAAATAATGGTAAAGGATTGTTCATTGACGCAGACCCCACTGAATTTTTCACAATTGCAACAATTCAACCAAGAACCAATAGATCCAAGAGAGGGAGCACCTTTTTCATTCACAGATGTGTGAATGGGACCGCTCCATTTAATTGTTTATAGTGGAAGCCGTAATAACTCATCTCAAAGAAATGCCAAACATTTGGGATTGTCGACAACACCACACCCACGTACCATACAGAACATCAGGTGGTTTTGCCATGGAAGAGATATTTGTGTCAACTAGTAGTGTTGATCATTATATGGCATCCAACCCTTCAAGGATGAGGGTGTATTATGTGATGTTTCAATCGGATGCCCCGATGTTTTTTTGGGTCATTCATATATGTGGAAGCGCCAAGTTATTTATATCTCAAATCGTAGTGTCATTGTTACTCAAGGGGTCATCTATACAGAATACTGTAGTATTTCCAACTATTGTCCCACCTAAAATGTTGTCACAAGGTAGTATCTCATATATACTACAAAATTCATCTTCTTCACAATCTGTTCAAATGGGAACAAAGGATACTACAACCACTATAGCTTCGCCCCAAACACCTTCTATCCATTAGAAGGGTCGGTAAAGATTCCCAAAGCAAAACACAAATATTCATTCTGCATACAGTCATCTCAAATAGTTCAATTGGTTGAACAGAGTCAACCCCACAGCAATAGGTTCTCGTGGACATCCTTCCACAAACCAAGCAACAAGACGTCTCCAACAAGGCAAGCAAATCACCAAGATTCAGATTCACAAATGCTTCCTCTCCCCAAAGAACTCTAACGCAATGGAGACCATTTCTTCCTAAGGAGGAGAGGATCCAGTGGATATCAGCACACCCACCTATTCTATGGGCTCAAAAAATAGTTTTCCATCTCTTGGCATTTTTTTGATAGTTTTTCGGGTCCCAAACTTTAGGGGTCGCTTTGAGGACCTAAATCACCTTTTGGGGATTCAGGGTCTAGGATATTTCCAAAGGCATTATCTTGGACCATTTGAAAATCGCTCTTCCTCTGCTAGACATTTCCAATGGTGTATCGAAATACAAATAGAGAGATCTTATGTAAATGTTACTCGAAGTTGACGATCAACTACCCCCCATCTAGGCCCGCAAACCTTTTGTGGCTTTTCATCTTCCGGTGAGGGTTTTGTATTTTACTTATGTTAAAATGCCCTTTGAGCCTCATTGTAATGATCATATTCTTGTAAATGTATCTATCACGATTCTCGTGAGATAAGTCACACCATTCTAGCTGCAGTCTTTTCACTCTATTTTGACAGCTCAGACATTCTCATTCTCACATTAATAGAAATTGTATTGGTATTCTGTTTATGATTGCCTCGACATTTATGTTATATTGTTGGATATCTGAGATATCCTTGTGTATTTACTTATTATATTCTCCGCCTACTGCGTCAAATTAATCTGGATCAGAGAGCCAAAGATATTAATGAATTGATCCCTCCAACGTCAAGAAAATGAGTACCACTTTTTTTTTTTTGAAATATAAACTTTGTAAGGAGGTTTGTCCTAGATTATGCCAGAATTGTTCAATAAATTTTTGTTGAAAAGGACCAAAAATTTTGAATGGACACAAGAAATTCAAAGAGCATTCACCAAGATTAAGTATGCAATTACTTAAACTATAGTTCTTTTCAATCCAAACTTTTGATCATCATTTTATCATATATTCTTTTGCATCTAAATAGACCATTGCTTCTATCTTAAAACAAAGGAATCTCAAAGGATAATAACTTCCAATAAGTTTTATGAGTAAAATTTTACATGACTATGAGTTGAGATATTCGGAAATAGAGAAGAAAACTCTTTCTTTGGTTAAAGCAATGGAACACTTTAGAAATTACACCTTGTCATATAATTTTATAACATATCCCAACATCTCCAGTTAAAATTATCCTTAATCAACATTGAGAGAAGGGAAGTGGACAAATTAGCTCACAAAAATTCCAGAGTATGACATTGAGATCAAGCCATTGAAAGTAGTCAAAGGACAAGGATTATGAAAATTATGACCGACCCATCTAATTAAGTGGGTTATATCTATTTCAATGGGAACTTAATCATCCAAATTAATATGGTATAAGGATATCATCTTCCATTTAAATTATGGCTAATTCCGAAATGGTTTGTCTTCAAAAGAAACAAGGGCATTAAATATGAAGGAAAACCAATATGTACTAGTTGTTGAAATACCTTTTTGAACAAATTTCAATGGAATGTTGCTAAGATGAATTGATTCATTGGAAGCCCAAAAGGTGCTTACTAAATTTCATGAAGGAATTACGGAGGACACTTTGCACCTACATCTACACACATAGAATTATGATGGAAGATTATTATCACAACCATTTTTAAGGATTCATATGCAACGATTAGAAAGTGTATTTCTTGCAAAAGATTTTCTGGAAAAATGAAAAGAGCAGCAATGTCATTGCAGTACATAACAGTTGAAGAACCTTTTGTACATTGGGGACTTGATGTCATTGGCCCAATTAATCCTAAGCCAAGTAAATCTCATTCTTATATTCTTACTGCAACTGACTATTTTTCAAAGTGGCAAGAAGTTGTAGATCTCAATAAGGTTGATTCAAAAGAGCTCATTGATTTCCTCAAAGAGAATAATATTTTATCAATATTTGGAGTTCCACAGAAGTTTATTACATACAATGGATCAATATTTATTGGATAAAATTTTACCAAATTTTGTGGGGAATTTGGTATTATAATGGGACAATATTCAAACTATTATCCGTAGGGAAATGGTTTAGTTGAATCTACAAACAAAGCATTGATCCAAATCCTTAAGAAAATAATTGATGTGAATCAGAAAAAATGGAATACAAAATTAATAAATGCATTATGTGCCAGTAGACTTACACCTAAAGACAACGTTGGGTTGTCTCCATACACATTGGTATATGGGAAAGAAGCAAAATGCCAATTCATATGGAACTAAACGCCTTATCATATGTTGTAAATTATTAAGACAAAGAAGAAATGTATCCTCTATAAAGAAGGTATAATCAGTTGATTCATATGGAGGAACAAATAAATGAGGCATTGAGGAAAATAAATCAAAGACAAAATCTATAAAATATATTTTGATCAAAGTGCTTCGACTAAAGATTTTCAAAAATGACAGCTAGTATTGTTGTGGAACAAATCCAAGGAGAAATCTTCTTTGCACACAAAATTTGAAGCATTGTGGATCAACCCCCGTGTGATTGAAAAGGTCTTGGGATACAATTCTTATTTTCTCAAAGATATGAAGGGGACAGTTCAGATGTTTCTAGTCAATGGAAAACATATTAAAAGTTTGTTCTCTTAATAAATCTTACTCTCACCTATACATAATTTTCATTTTTCTTTTTCTTTTCCCTTTTCTCATACCAACTCCATGCCCAATGGATGAGATTTTGGATTCTTAGTAACCCATAGGGGGTTTTTATCCCACAATTGGATCCAATTGTTGATACTTAAATATGCTAATTCATAAGTCTCTCTCTCTCTTACATCTGTTCTATACTAGAAAAAAATTAACAAATTTTATGGTGGGTTCATGAGTCTAGTTGTAACTTTCGTCGTCCTCAAAGTGCATCATTTTGTTCTGCCATAATCAAAATGCACCAATACTTAGAGTATTCTGATGCCTGGACTGCAAGACATGGCCTCGGTAAGTCTAATTTTCCATTGTCATAATGCACTTCAATCTTCACAATTCAATTCTCACCAACACTTGCCATGTTACTGTGCCTTACTTGCATTTTCTTGTTAAAGTCCAAAACTCTTCTCTCATCAAAATGCACATCATGTTCCACGATATTCATATTTCATTATACTTAAAATCTTTTCGATTTTTTCACCATGGGTATGAACCACTTCCCCGATTCATTTCCATTGGTATCACTACATGTCTGGTCGACAAACTTATGACACATAGTCATTTTCTAGAAATGTTATTTACACTCTTGTAATTCAATATTTAGCTGATTTTTTATTTCATCGTTGATTCGTAGGTTATAACTCTTATAAATTATCTTGTCCTTATGTCCAAATGATGCAACCCCATACTTAACCATGTTTTTTGAGTTTTCACCATAGATTGGCAGACCCGCGGGTTTGTCTTGTTTCTAATATCTCTTGTCATGTACATTTGATCCTCTGTTATAATACATGTATTTCACTGTCATTTTCCCCAAGATATATTTAATTCTAATTCTATGAAGAATAACATCTAATTAAAATATTGAAAGGTCGTTATTAATGGTATGCATTTCAGCAAATCATTAAATCAAATTTTATTTACATTATCCCTTCCTTTGAAAGAAGAGATTTGAGTTATATTATCAAAAAAGAATTGACTTTGAAATAAATGTCTCAAAGTGATTGTACAAGAGTATGCCAACTTCATCAAAATGACAACAAGAAGAAGACAACAATTCTACCTAGATACTCTAAACTTGTTTGGATGGGAGGACCAGAGATTCCAATGGTTGAGGTCATACTAGTATTATTCATTTCTTACATTGCTATAAAGGAATGAAAACAAAATATGGACATCAGGCATTATCTTAGCAGGATGCGTACTAGAATTTTTCAACTCTAGAGAAATAGTTTCCTATTGTGTTGACAAATTTGATCAAAAACCACAAGATAATCCAACTCCAAGGAGAATATCCCATTTATTTATAACCATCAGTTTTCAAAAGAATGTTAAATATTCATGAGACAACAATCAAGTTCAAATGAGATGAATCCATAAGCTTTCTGAAGGAAAGAAATAGTGGTGGAACTTTTACAAGAATATCTTGAAGATCCTACAATGATTCCTGAAGACCTCTCCAATATTTATTTCAATTCTACTTTAAAAAACCCTTATCGAGATAGCATGATTTTGCTAGAGTGATTAAAATAAGAATCCACAACAACTATTCCTTTGTTGGTTCTTTATATTTTACATTTTACATTTCATGAACAAGCAATCTTCGACTAGGTGAAGATTATTTCTGGTGAAATATCTTTCTAATTATCAAATTTTAAGAACAAAAAGAGATTTTATATGTCCTTATATTTGATATTTTCTATAACCCACTGGCCATTTTTTTAATGGTTTGAGTGGAAGACAAGTCGACTATAAACTCCACCTAATTAACAATGTGGTACCAAACTTTATGGAAATACAAATCTAGTTATCATTTTTATGAAGTCTATAACGTAGTTATCTCTTCTTTTAAGAAAATTATCTTTGGGTCGAGAACATCCAGACTATCCTTGGAAGAATCAACCTTCCTCGACAAAAATGGGAGAATTGAAAGTATGGAACACTATATCATTGTTATAATTTATTGTTCTCATGAAATGCCTCTTTATCTCCCATACTATGTTCCTGATAAAATGTTTGTTACAGAGGTTGCAAGACAATACATATTTTGGGTACATTTCTTCATGATAAAAGAAAGAAACAACATTCCTTTACGATGGAAAATTGGGTAAATTCAATTAAGAAGTATTTCAAAATTTGATGAATTTGCAATGCAAATGGACCAGTACAGTTTAAATTTTGTAGAAGAAATAAGGGGTTCGACCCCAACCAATTTTTCATGGACCATATGAATTCTATTGGATACAATACTTCACTTGAAAATACATTTCTATTTAAATAATGAGGAGGAGATAGTCAAGACCCACCAACACAAATTGATGAAAGGAAAGATGATATCGATACCATAACTAGTACTATATATCAATATAAACAGAGGGGACGAGTGGTTAATGAAAGAAAAACTCATTCTCCCAATGTTTCACAGAAAAATATCCCACGCAAGCAAAGTTTTTAGTTAGTAAAACCAAAGTAAAAGAAGTCTTCATAAAATAACTCTAATGATGGAGGCGACCAAAACCCTTTGAAGGTAAAGTTGGAGCGATCTCATAATCTTTAGGTTAGAAGAAAAAGACAAAGTAATCAGCAAGAGGTAGAGGAGATTGTACCTGAAGACACGTTTTTACTTGAAGACATGGATCTAGATGTTGATATCGAAAATATAGAATTTGCTGAGAGTAGGGAAGTTGCAGTTGAATATGAAACTCAAGAAAAAACATTTTTAGAAGAAGAATATTTCACTGTACAAAATGATTTGATTGATAAAAGTTCTAAAAATAATAATTTTCGAAAGAATCCATTCAAAGAATAGAAGTGTTCAAGGAAAATTCAATTCTGAGTTAGATATTAGTGGTGTACCACCTTGAAGGATTGATCTCATTCACAAGGCTACAGGGGAATCACTTGAAATGTTTTTTGATGAGATGGAAAGTGAAAAACATCAGTTTTAAAGAAAGAATCAAAGAATTGGAAATTACATTGATGCCACTTCCAATATTTGCAAGTCCAATCACCACTATGAACCAATGGAAGACTTTGGATAACACACCAGAGTCTAGTTCGAAAATGAAAGGGACATCAAGTTTGTTTGTGGTTGTCAGACAATATATTGGAAAGAATATTCAAAAGAGAATATCTCTAATTCTTGAGACATGGGAACCAATGAATGCTTAGCTTTTTTTGGTGATTAAAATGCTCTACTTTGAAACAATACTTCAGTTTCATGTGAAAAAATTATGAAGGATTTTATAAAGAGGAAATCACTACTTTTGTGATTAAAGTTTTAAATATGTCTGAGCATAAAATAAAGGAAGAAGACTTACCCTCCTCAACTCACATTAAACAATTAAAGGCTTGTTGGATAAAAAGGATAAAATGATTAAAAGAAATATTAGATGACCTTGATACTCTAAGTGTCAAAAGAGGTGAATTCATTAAAATTAATTTATTTGGACTTAGTTTGAACTACAGGAGAGGCTAGACACAAAATCATTTTTAAATGAATAAGAATGAGGATATAGAAGACACATTACATCAAGTGTCAATTGACTATTGTGACATAGAAGATTCATTATTTGATACAAGAGTGAGACAATAAGTAATTGTCTCTCCCATGAGGGATTATGTTGAAAATTGGTTAAAACAAGCCTTAATCAACATAACTCAAGAAAATCAAGAAGGAAGCTACAACTCAAATCCAAAAAACGAATCGAAAGGAGTAATGAAATTTGGTGTTGTAACAACACCAGAGAGAACACCGTCAAAGTGTGTAATACCTATCACATTCTTCTCAATTATTTTCTCTTCTCGTTCAGAAGTCATCCAATTGTGTCTTATCTATCCTAAGAAAATCATAACCGATTTATGATCGCTTTCTTTTTGTATTATTTTCATTTCCAACCATGTTCCACTTTTTTATTTTATGGTCCACGAGAACCAATCCCAGTCCCAACTTTGGATTTAATGCATTTTATTTTAAGACTATAGAAGACTATGTTATTTTTTGAAAAAATCCAAGAGAACTATTTTGGGATAAACTTTAATGATATCTTGAACTCTAAGTTTTGAGCATAACATATTTAATTTTTTCCTATCACATTTTAACTAGTTTTCAATGAAAAAATTATTTTAATGTTCTCTCATATGTGGGCCTTTTATCTTCTTTCCTTGAATGTGATAAAAATATTGAATATTGTGATGGATGTAAGAGTTATTTTATCTTTGTAGTCAAGTATTTGTTTTCATATAATGTTTATGAAAATATTATATTTTATGAGTGAAGATTCATGGTCCTCTCTTTAGGAATTATTTGATGTATGTATATTATTTTCAATCAACATATTTTTTGAATTTTATTTGAGTGACAAATATCTGGGGTCTACTATTTAGTATTCTCCCATTTTCATATATTATAATCCCAAGATGTTCCAATACTATTAATCATGAAATATAATACTGCAGGGAGCACCACCTCTATAAAAATGCATGGGGGTATTGATATCCTCAGAGGTTGTTGTTTGTACCTTAACATATCTAGACATAAAAAACAATCAGTGTTTTTCATGAAAAATAAGAGCTTAAAGCCTAAGAAACCATGGAGGAAGCATGAGAATATTTGAGAAGAAGACCTAAGAGCCGTTGTTAGTCCCAAAGAGGAACTCCCGTGGTGAGTTGGCAGATAACAACAAGTGATTGTTGCTACTTTCCTCCGGCAGCTTTTCCTAATGTTGAGCTCCCTTTATTTCTCGTGAGTGAGATTCATGATTACCTAAGTGATAGAGAGAGACCCCTGATCAATCCAATGGGATGCCCCATGGACTTATATCTGTGAAGGGGTACATTCCTAGGGTTTGGTAGGTCGAGAGGAAGAGAGCTAGTGAAAATGGGATAGTTGTAGGAGAATACCAATGGATTGTGATTTTTTTGAGCTAAAGAGGGATGTCATTGAGAGATCACCCTTTTGGATTGCTAGTGCCACGCGAGGGCGATTTTGTTGATATTTGGAACAAAGAGTCTATGGTTGGGCAGGAACATCCATCCCAAGCAGCTATTGTACAATTGTTTTTAAAGATAAGTGTTTTATCCTATGTTTATGCTGCATTATGAATTTAATTATTATGTATTAACTCTATGTTTGTGAATGATTTATATGTTGTTTTCTTTGATCATTTAAATGCATTCAAGGTTAATTTTAGCTTGGTGTATATGCATTTAATTATGATATCAAGACATAGTTAAATACGTGTCTAACTCGTTGCTAGTAAGCTACATAAAATTAGTTAGCAAAATTCTTTCATTTTTATGTGTTTTCTACGTAGTAATGAACCTCAATTCAACCAAAGGTCAAGCACATATCACATGCATCCGTGAGGGAATTATATCACATGCATGTATTAGTTTCCCACCCTCCATATGTGCGGGACCTAATCTAACTCCATGACTGTAGGACTAGGTGGAATATTACTTCAGTTTCTATCAGTGTTTTTATATCTCTCTAGATCACTATTATAGCACATTCACTTAGCCATGTAGAGGTGTATCATGCTTATTATTCATTTCACTCCATTCAATTAATACACCATCATTTATCCCAGTTTGTCTCTTTCTTTATCTCTCAATCTTCATGTGATTTTTCTACTATCTAGATTCTCTGTGCAAGTTTCACCAAAAATTCATATGGTATCGTGAGATTTGTTTCTAGGAGAAAGAGCATAGGAAATTTATTTGTAGGTCCATGAGGAATATGCAGTCAGAAATAATGGAGTTTTTGTCGGAAATTCTTCTCACACCACATAACTATTTTGAGTGGAAGTTAAAAATTCTACATCATCTCAAATGCAAAGGCTTGTACCTAATAATAATGGCTAAAGAGATTGAACCAACATCAACTATCAAGAAAAAAAAAAAAGTATCCTAATCATGCGATGAAATTCCAGCTATCACTTTCACATTGAATCTTGTACTACTCTAGATGAGATTTGGACAAAATTGGAAGATCTCTTTAGAAAACAAGATGAAATGAGAGGCCACATGCTAAAGGTCATGCCGACTTTGATCTCAGAATCTTTGATAACATCCATGACTTCTTCTTATGAAGATCAAGTCCCTTATTCTTCATCTAAAGGATGTGGTGTTGACAAATCAACTCAACACAATTAGTTGATCATTTCTATTTTTTCAAAACTTGGTCTGCAATATGTTGTGTTTGTATCAACATTCCATATAGTGATATTCACTCCAAGAGTAGCGCAGAAAATGCATAAATTGGATCAATTTATTGAGTCCCTAACACATGAGAAAGATAAGATCATCAAAATGAGTACAATCAAGGGTTCCAATACACATACACTTATTGTGCATGAGAGTAGAAACACATTCAATCCAAACTCCAAGAAGAAAAGAAAGGGAATGGTGTTGATATTGTGGTAGCTTCGGGAGGTATGAACCTCTATTGTGACCTTTGACAAGATTAGAATGTTCCGAAAGGAAGCAAAGAAATGAAGGAAACCCTATACAAGATGTCGGTTGCAGCAATATAATTAATATGAATTAATTAGTACCCAGAAGGAGAAGTCAGCCCAAGAAATCCTGCCAGAATTACTATAAATACAGGGCGCTAGTCTCTCATTATTCACACTTCTTAGAATTGCAGAGAGCAGTTTCTACACACTGCAGTCCAGTAGTTTTGTGCACAAGTCCTGGGGAAGGTGTTGCGCCAATTTTTGGATGGGACTATCTGATCAGCTTGGTTACTTCTTTCTTGGTGCATTAGCCTCTCTTGGCTATTGGATTGCTACCTGGATTCTTTTCTCTGTCAAGGTCAAGGTGCTCGGAGGGTGGCTTCAGCCTATGGTTGGGTGACAAGGGTATTGTCAATGGTAAAATGAGCACAATCTTTCATATTCTAATAGGTTATGGGACCACAGCTTCTTCATTCAGTCTAAATGCTAGAAGGAAGCATAGCCGCTAGGATATTGAGCTCACTGAGGAACTGTCTCTAGGGTTACTAGCAGGAGCAACTTCCAAAGACACTATCGCTAGGGTTACTAGAAGAAGTTGTTGCAAAAACCCTAATCTCAAATCCGACACCTTGTGATGGATCATCTCGCTCAAAAAGAAGATATTCAGATGCCCCCTAACTCAATGCACCATTTGGCTCTCTCAGAAGACAGAAATGACGAAGTTGAAGTTTTGGATCAAGGCATGACCAGTTACCAGTCAACCGAAGACATGAGTGAAACGATCAGTCTTTTACACTACTCAGCACTT